>RJWJ010040744.1:0-13837 GCA_004363605.1 Indri indri
TCCTCTATTTCCTTCCTCAGTGTTTCATAGTACTCCCTGTAAAAGACTTTTACCTCCTTAGTAAAATGTATTCCTAGATATTTTATTTTCTTTGTTGCTATTGTAAAGGGTATTGAGTCTTTGATTTGGTTCTCAGTTTGACTGTTGTTGGTGTATTGTTAGCATTCCTATGCTACTGATTTCTGTACGTTGATTTTGTAACTTGAGACTTTGCTGAATTTGTTTATCAATTCCAGTAGTCTCATGGAAGAATCTTTGGAGTTTTCTAGATATAAGATCATACTGTTAACAAGGAGTGATAGTTTGACCTGTTCTGCCCCCGTTTGTATGCTCTTGATTTCCTTCTCTTTTCTGATTGCTCTGACTAGGACTTCCAGCACTACGTTGAATAGAAGTGGTGATAGAGGGCAACCTTGTCTGGTTCCAGTTCTAAGCAGTAATGATTTCAATTTTTCCCCATTCAGTATGATGTTGGCTGTGGGTTTGTTATAAATGGCTTGTATTATTTTTAGGTAAGTCCGGTCTATGCCTATTTTGTTAAGCGTTCTTATCATAAAAGGGTGTGGAATTTTGTCGAATGCTTTTTCTGTGTCTATTGAGAGGATCATATGGTCTTTGTGTTTGCTTCTATTTATGTGGTGAATTATATTTATAGATTTGTGTATGTTCAACCATCCCTTCCTCTCTGGGATAAAGCCCACTTGGTCGTGATGGATTATTTTTTTGATAATTACCTGCATTCGGTTTGCTAGGGTTTGTTGAGAATTTTTGCATCTATACTCATAAGGGATATTGGTCTGTAGTTTTCCCCTTTCCCAAGATGATGGATGAGAAAAAATGCCTGCCAGAGTGTCTCTGTAAGAAAGATAGATTTTAGATGAAAGCAAAAAATATAAACAGTCAGACAAACAGATCAGATGATGTTCGGAAAGAAGGGTGCCTGAAACTGCAGGAGACTCCGTGGGAAGATGTTGCAGAGCAGAACTGGAAGGAGAAAGGCATTGGCAGGGCCTAAACCTTGAGAGGCTTGGAGATCAGTGACAAGGGTAGGTGGAGTGGTTAAATTTCCCCTCCCTTGCACCTCAGATGGCTGGCGGGTTCCTGAAATGCTGGAGAGACCTGCTAACACCAGCCCAGAGATGGCTGCCACCAGTGATCAGTGAGCCTCTTGCAGACAGCGCACCAGGCTCCCATCTTCCTCAGGGCACCTTCCATGCCACAGACCTGAGCCAATCGCCAGGCACAATATTGCTTCATTCTCCCCTTCCCCTTCTCTACCTGCGGCTGCCGAGAGAGACAATTTAGCCGCCACCTGGAGGCATCTGCAGGAAATGGGACCTTTCCTTTTGGGCCCTACAGTGGATGAGGGGTATTTGGACTATGAGCTCCCTACCTGCCACCCCTCCCAGGTGCTGCTTGCCTGGTCACTCCACGAGAGTGGGACAAATCCCAAGGCAGAGAGGCATTGATCCAGCTTGGGGACCCCATGGGAGACTTGAGACCAGCACTATTCTCACTGGCAGGGTCAGAGATTGATCTCCAGGTCCCAGGGGACAGTACTGCAGGCCAGATCCCATACACCTGGGTCTCAATCTCATTGCCCAGGGGCATAGAAGGGATATTTGTCAAAGAGTCCACTGAGGTGTGTGTGCCTTCAGGAACAGATCAGAGTGGGTCTGGCTGCAGGTGCTTGAGGGGTGAGCTTCTTCCCATGGGAGGGCTGTGCTCCCAGCTCAGGCTGCTATCCTGGGCAAGGAACCTCCCAGCCCGCATCACAGGGGAGATCCATTCACTTGAGGTGCTGCCTGCTGGCAGAGGCCCAAAAGAAATTACAGAATAAGGGAGGGTGGAAAGGAGCGATGCCTGTTCCAGACTTCTGGTCTCAGACAGCCCCACCCCCACACACAGACATTTTGGCTGAGTGGGGCCATTTTAGCCCCTCCCTGGAAGCTTTGCCACAAGCAGAGAACAGACTTTTGACCCACTAACAGCATTTGTGGAGCTTGAGAACAGCCCTGCCCAGCCCTGCCCAGCCTCACTCATCCACCTGCCCCCACAGAGGTGGAGAATAAGGACATGCCTGGAAGACCCAGGTCCCCACCCATTGATTTCTTTTAAAATATCTTTTTTATTTTTAGTTTTTTTGGATATGCAGTGGTTGTAAATATTTATGGCGTACATGTGATACTTGGATGCAAGCGTAAAATGTGTAATGATGAAATCTGGGTAATTGAGATATCCTCTACCTCAAACATTTGTCATTCCTTTGTGTTGGAATCATTCCAAATATACTCTTCTAGTTATTTACTTAAAATATACAGTAAATTATTGTTAACTATAGTCACTCTATTGTGCTACTGGACACTAGATCTTATTCTTTCTATCTAACTGTGTTTTTGTACCCATTAACCAGCCCATCTTTATCTCCCACTTCCTGCTTCTCTTCCTAGCCTGTGGTAACCACCATTCTATTCACTACCTCCATGAGATCAGACTTTGTGACTACCACACGTGAGTGAGAACATGCGACATTTCTCTTTCTGTGTCTGGCTTATTTCACTTAACATAATGCCCTCTAGTTCCAGCGATGTTGCAAATGACAAGATTTAATCATTTTTATGCCTGAATGGTATTCTATTGTGTATGTATTCCACATTTTCTTTATCCATTCTTCCATCGATGGACACTTAGGTTGATTCCATATCTTGGCTGTTGTGAAGAGTGTTGTAATAAACATGTGGGTGAATATATCCCTTTGATATACTGTTTTTCTTTCTTTTGGATATATAGATAGATACCCAGCAGTGGGGTTGCTAGATTATATGCTAGTTCTATTTTTAGTTTTTTCCCCCTTTTTTTAAAATTTATTTATTTATTCATTTATTTTTTAGTTTTTTGAGAAATGTCCATACTGCTTTCTCTAGTGGCTATACCAATTTAAATTCCCACCAACAGTGCACTAACATTCCCCTTTCTCCATATTCTCTCTAGTATGTCTCATTTCTGTGTTTTTCATAATAGCTTTTTTAACTGGGGTGCATTCATTTCTCTTTTGGTCTTTATTATTTTCTATCAGCTGCTCACATGGGACTTTTTTGTCTTAATTTTTCTAGTGTCTTAAGTTGATACTGTGATCATTGATTATTCTTCTTTACTAGTTTAGACAATAAATGCTATAAATTTCTTTCTTAGCACTGCTATAGCTTTTCCCATAAATTTTGATATGTTTTATTTTCTCTTTAATTCAGTTTAAAATATTTTCTTATTTTCTTTTGATTTCTTCTTCAATCTATGTTTTATTTAGAAATATTTTGTTTTCAAATATTGGGAACTATTCAAGTAGCTTTCTTTCGTTTAATTCTAATTTAACTTCATTGTGGTCAGAGAGTATAATTTATATGATTGGAATCTTATTACATTTGTTGATTCTGCTTCCAAATTGCCTTTGGACCTGAGTTGCCACATCAGCCCTTTCCAGGTCCAGTCCACTGACTTCCCCTGAGGCTTGAAGATTTTGGATTTGTAGCAACCACAACCTCATAAGACAGTTCCTAAATTTTTTTCTCTCTCTCTTTCCACATTCTCTCCCCCTCCCCCGCACTCCCCACCCCTCTTCTATTTCTATTGGTTACGTTTCTTTCACTAATATAGATTTTGGTTTTTTGGCCTAGAATATTGGTTATTTTAGAAAATATTTAATGTAAGCTTGAATAAATATGTATCATTCTGTTTTTGAGAGGGTTGTTGTATGCTTGTCAATTAGGTCAAGCTGGTAGATAGTGCTGTTCAAGTCTACTATAGTCTCATTTATTTTCTCTCTTGTATCAATTGTTGAGTAAGTGATATTAAAATATCCAAGTACAGGTGGGGCACGGTGGCTCACATCTGTAATCCTAGCACTCTGGTAAGCCAAAGCAGGAGGATCACTTGAGGTCAGAAGTTCGAGACCAGCCTGAGCAAGAGACCCCATCTCTACTAAGAATAGAAAAATTAGGAGGTGTGGTGGTGTGCACCTGTAGTCCCAGCTACTTGGCTTGGGAGCCTAAGAGAGGAGGATCTCTTGGGCCCAAGAGTGTGAAGTTACAGTGAGCTATGATGACGCCACTGCATCTAGCAGGGGCAACAGAATGAGACTCTGTCTCAAAAAAAAAAAAAGAAAAGAAAAGAAAAGAAAAGAAAGGAAAGAAAAAGAAATACCCTACTACAATTGTGAATCTATCTACTTCTCATAACTATTTTTATTAGATTTTGTTTCACGTATTTTGAAATCTTTTTTTAGGTTAATAATGTTTAGAATTAAATCCTCATGAAAAATCAACACCCCCCCCCACCTTTTTTTTTAAATTAAGAAACAACCCATTTCATTCCTGGCAATATTTTTATTCTCCAAAAACTACTTTGTCTCGTATTAAAGTAACATCTCTAGTCCTCTTTTCATTAGTTTTAGAATTATCTACATTTTTCTGTCTATTTTAAACTTATTTATGTCTTTTTATTTAATGTTGGTTTTCTAAAAGAAGCATATTGTTGGAGCTTACTTTTCATATAATGTGAAAGTCTTTGCTTATTAATCTGATGTTTAGATTATTTATATTCAATGTGATTATTGCTATTTGATCTAGATCGATTATTTTGCTATTTTTTATTTCCTTTATTTGTTCTTTTTTCCCTTTTTCTTTATTTCCTTTATTTCTTTGGATTAATAAAGTACTTTTTATGATTACATTTATCTCCCTTTTTTGGCTTATTGGCTATTACTCATTGTTTAGTTGTTTTACTGATTGCTTTGGTTTATTTTACACATGTATAATTTATCATAGTCTATATTCAAGCAATATTATACTTCCTAGACACTAAGTACAAATAGCATAACAGTATATTTTTGTTTCTGCTTCCAAAACTTTGTTCTGTTTTCATGATGTCATATTTCCATATGTTTATATATCTCAAAACACATTGCTATTTTATTTCCTTTAAATGATTAATTATATTTAAAAGGGATGTTAAAGTCAGAAGTAATTTTTATATTCATGCATATAATTACCATTTCCAGTATTATTTGTAATATTGTTTAAATCCAGTTTTCTATGTTGTGTCATTTTTGTTCTTTCTCAAGTATTTACTATAATATTTGTTTTAGCACAAGTGGCTGGTGATGAAAATCTTTAACGTTTGTAGGTTAAAATTTTAAAAATGTCTTTTTTTCACATTTCTTTTTGAAAGACACATGATTGAGTACAGACTGCTAGCATGAAAGTTTATGTTTCTTTCAGTACATTAAGGATGTTCCTCCACTGTCTTCTGACTCAAATTCTTTGTGATGAGAACTCCGTTTTCATATTAATTTTTATATTGCTCAATATAACATGTCTTTTTTTATCTAAATGCATTTTAAACTTTCTCTGTATCATGGGTTTTAATCAATTGGATTACAATGTACCTCAGTGTAGTTTTCTGTCACCACCCCCCTACACACACTTTCTTCCTCTGAAATTTACAATTTTTGATAAATTAAAAAAATACGTTTAACCATTATTCTTCTAGCATTTACACCCCCTCCTTTGGAGACTACAGTTACAAATTCATTGTCCTCTTGAATTATCCTGTAATTTAATGATGTCTTCTTCATTTTATGGAATTATTTCTTCATTTTCTCATTTATTTTGGATAGTTTCTATTCTGTGCTTTACAGTCCTTTTGCAAAGCCATGGCAGATCCCCTTGGTTGCTGCTGCTCTCCTGCACAGTGCTTCTGATGGACCACGGGAGCTTCAGGCTCAGTGGGGAGGAGGATGTGTCCACCTGCCTCCTCTCCCTGCCAGGGCTCCTGCAGGACCCTCCTGGCCAGGATGGTGCAGGATCCCCCCGTTTGTCAGTGGAACTCTCCTATCATCCAGGGGAGAAGTAAACCTCCTGGCCACTTTATTTTGCTATACTAGAGGTCAAAAAATCCCTGGTCTAGGTCTAGGTCATATTGGTTGGATATGAGAATCTCTGCTGCTGTTTTGCTTCTTTAATTCTGGGCCCCAAAACCAGTTCACCGCCTTCTTACTATCTGTCAGTGTTTTTTGGTTACCCCTGCTTTATTTCCGGGGCTTTTAGTCATAAAGAAGAGCACAAAGAAACAACTCTACCCATCTTGTCTGCATTTGAGGTTCTCTGAACAAGTCCTTTCATTTGTAAAATGGGCAAAATAATAGGATATATCTTACAGAGTTACAGAAACAGTGCTCTGTGGCTACCTACCTCTTCAGCAGTGAATCCTTACTCGCTGTTGCTTTGTCATCCCTGCCACCTCATTTACATGGGACATCCTGTCTTTATTTCTGAGTGCTTAACATTCCTGACCTAAACTACTATACACTATACCATATTATCTTGGAACCATGTCGCCAATATGCTATCAATGTTAACCAATTTGAAACTATATCAAGAGCATTTGATTAGGGATAGAAACATAAGGCTAGAAGGAGACGTGGAGATCAAATTTACCCTTTATGCTCCATTCTCACATTTTGTCAGGAAGCATCTGTGACCCTTAACTTACTGTTTTGTTGTCTTCACCACATTTGCTTCTGCTACCCTGAGCTATGCACGTAACTGAGTAGAGTGAGAGTTACACTGAAATCTTTGGTCAAATAAAACCAATACATTTTCCCCACCCCCATCAGTTTTTTCTTCTTTTCTTCCATCTTTCTTTCTCTTTCCTCCCTTCTTTCTTTGCTCCCTTCCTTCCTCCCTCCCTTTCTTTCTGTCTTTGTCTCTCTCTTTCTCTTTGTCTCTTCATGGTTTAGTCATTCCTTGGGGCTTAAAACAGAAATTATAAAAAGTGAAGTACAGATATAATGAGTAATAATTTTCTACTAAAAAAATTGTAATAAATACATTTTTCTCAATAGTATTTTGAAAATCAAAGAAATAAACAATTGATAGTCTATATATGAACTATTAATGATTTTCCATTCAGCAAGTCCCAGGAAAGGGATAAAAATGAATCCTAACATAGTATGTGCCAGAGAAGGAATTATGTTAGACATTAAGGGTGCCCTGATGCCCTGTCACTTGTTACTGGTTTTCCGTCTCAAGAGCTGTGAAGTGTGTAATACTTTCTGATGGGCAGATGGATGTGAGAGTTTGATATATTGACACAGCACTAACAAGGCAGCAGACTCCAAGATTAATGGCACATTACATTTAGTGAATGCAGACACCATTCATCATGCACCTACTTACCTGAATTCAGAAAGAGTGAAATACAGGTATCTCAAAAACTTTTTTTGATAAGTTAAAGATATCATTTTTATAAATAATTACTGGTATAATAAGACAATTAAAACTCTAGTGGCAAAAAACCTACATTGATTCTTACGATTCATTAAATATACTTATCTCTGAGGCAAAAGAAAAGTAAAAAATCTAACAGGTATTAACTGTGTATTAAATAATGAGATTTCTACCAGAACTTATTATATTTAGTATTTCACTTAATTCTCACAATAAAGGAAGATAAGAGGGATTATACTGGCATAACTACAAAAGAAAATATAGAATCAGATAAGGTCAGTGAATTGCTCATGGTAACATAGTTACTAAAATAACAGGTTTACATTATAACTAGTGATGTCTTAAATCAAAACTCAGGACGCTTGAGACATGACTGATAATCTGTGGTAGAAAATGCATAACATAATCTAGGCTTTCCTATTGTGCCATGAAACAACAACAAAAAAAAAACAATCAAAATCAACTTAACAGCAACAAAGTTTTCACTGGGCAAATATGAGATAACATAACATCAAAAGAACAACGAATGCAATTTATAAAAACACTATGAGTATAGAGATTTCTGCTTTCAACCAAGATGGAATGATGAAGTGGATTCACTCTCTTACCTGAAATAATAATACTAGTGGTAACAGGAAAAACAATAATGCAAATACAATGTGAAACACTGGTATTCAGGCTTTTAACATCAGGCAGGGCAGGAGAGTGATCTATATGAGTTGAAGAATCAAATGAAGAAAACCCAGTGATGGTCCTAGCTGAGTATCTGGAGAAAGATATAGGTCATCTCACAGGGAGAGGAAAACCAGGCAGAGGTGCAGGAGTTAATTTGAATTGAGGAATATAGGTCGGGGGCTGGTAAGTGTAAGGTTGGTAGAGTTCACAAAACAGAGTATTCAAAAGAAGAACCTGAAAAGGTAGAGTACTGCAGAGATCTGCAGAGTTTCTTTCAAGTTTTCAGCTGATTGCAAATTAGTACAGGCACGTGAAGAAATTACCTGAAGTCTGGGAATGAACCACCTTAAACAATTACAGGGAAAAATCTGTAGAGTTCACATAGGGCTAGAACTAATTTGTGTTCTCACTAACTACAATGTGTAAAAAAACTATCTAAGGCCAGGATAAGAAATATGCCCAGTGAGAAAATGCAGTGGCAGGTATAGTCCCTGTTTCCAACAGCTGCATCAGATACTTGAAGGTTATCGCTCCAATGGTGGGCTGCAATTAGCCCTAAATTAATGCAGTGCTGGTCTTTCCTAACAAAGCTTAAAATCAAGCATCAGAAGGATCAAACTGTATTTCAGTAAGTTAACTGAGTTCTAGAATAAAGTTTAAAAATATTTATAGAATTTTAAAAATATCCAAGAAGTTAATATTCACAATATCTCCCAACCAAGAAACAATAACCAGACCTACAAAAATGCAGGAAAATATAAACTATTATGAAGATGAAAGAAACAATACATTCAAACTAACCCATAAATGGCACAGATGTTATAATGAGTAGAAAAGGACTTTATAAAAAAACAAGTAGAAATTGTAAAACTGAAAATTACGACAAAATTTTTAAATCTCATGGATGGTGGACTCAAAGTTAGAGCGAAGGTGACAGAAGATAGAATCACTGAACTTAAAGACAGAGCAATAGAGTTTACCTAATATGAACAATAAAGAGAACACAGAGTTAAAAAAAATCAGAATATCAGAGGCTCAGGGACCTATGGGACAATATTAAAATATCCACTAGTATTATCTACATAGTCCCAGAATGAGAAAAGATAAGGAATGGAGATGAAAAAATTTTTTAAGAAATAATGTCTCAGAGTTTTCCAGTATGGCAAAAGTTACAAAATTGTAGATTCAAGAATCTGAGTGAGAACAATATTTCAGGAGGAGCCAAGATGGAGGATGAGAAAAGCCACCAGTCAGAGTGTCTCTGCAAAAAAGACAAATTTTAGAAGAAAGAGAAATAAATAAACTAGCAGAGAAACATAGATCGGGTGAGGGTCAGAAGGAATGGTGGCTTAAACTACAGGAGACTCCACGGGAAGACGATGCAGAGGAGAACTGGAAGGAGAAATGTCCCGAGAGGCTTGGAGACCAGCAACAAGGGTAATTGGAGCAGTTAATTTTCCCCTCCCTTGCATCTCGGACTGTTGGTGGGCTCCTGAGTGGTTGGAGAGACCTGCCGACACCAGCCCAGAGACGGCTGCCGCCAGTAAGCAGTGCCCTCTTGCGGACACGGCACCGGGATCCCAGCCCCCTCGGGGCACCTCCCTGGGCACAGATCCAACCCTATCAGCAGACACCATATTGCTCCATTCCCTCCTTCCTCTTCCCTACCCGTGGGTGCCCAGAGAGACAATTTAGCCATTACGCGGACGAATTTCCAAGGAACAGGACCTTGCCTTTTGGGGCCCTACAGAAGACTGAGGGGTACTCAGACTGCCAGCTCCCTACCTGCCAACACTCTCAGGTGCGTGCTGCTTGTCTGGGAACTCCAGGAGAACAGAGAAAATCCTGAGGTGGAGTGAAATAGATCCAGCTTTGGCACCCTGTAGGTGTTTGAAGACCAGCACCCCTCCCCCTGGCAGGGTCAGGGATTGATCTCCAGGGCCCAGGGAACAGGCCTGCAGATCAGACCCCGTACACCCAGGTCACAATCGCACTGCCCTAGGGCACAGAGGAGAGATCTGCGAAAGAGCCTACTGAGGAGTGTGTGCCTTCAGGGGCAGATCAGTGTGCCAGAGTGGCAACCCTCCTCCCAAAAGAGGGCTGTGCACCCAGCTCAGGCTGCGATCCTGGGTAGGGAACCTCCCGGCCCACATCACAGCCAGGGAAGATCCATTGGCCTGAGGTCCCACTTGCTGGCAGAGGCCTGGGAGAGGCCATGGAGAGGGGGAGAGTGGAGGGGAGTGAGACCTGCTCCAGAGTGCAGGTCATGGACAGCCCCACCCCCCAAGCCCAGACTTTCAGCTGAGCAAAGCCATTTCAGCCCCTCCCAGCAGCTTTGCAGAGAAACAAAGAGCAGACCTTTGACCCTGGCTAACAGCCGTTGTGGAGCTTGAGGGCAGGTTTACCCAACCCGGCCCCACCCAGACTCACTCCCGGTCCTGCCCCCACTGAGGTGGAGACGAAGGACACACCTGGAAGCCCCACCCATCACCCGAGGCATAAGAGGGCCTCTCTAGAGGAACAAGAGCTAGCTACAGGACCCAAAAACAGCACATTCCTCCCTGCAAGTGCCACCTACTGACAGGGAGGTCATACTGCACACCCTTTTACTGCATCTGCTGATTCATCACAAAGGGTGTGGTCAAATCTCACACACAAACACCACCTACTGGCTCAGAGACTAAACAGGGTGTGTCATTATCCAAATGAAAACCTAAACGCAAGCAGGAACAACTGATCCAGATGGGAAGGAACCAGCAAAAGAACTCTGGAACTACGAAGACTCAAATGGAAAGCACACCCCCAAAGAGGAACAACAGCTCCCCAGAAATGGACATTAACCAAAATCAGAGCACTAAAATGACAGAAGAAGAATTTCAAGCATGGATTGCAAGGAAACTGAATGATATTCAAGAAAAAATGGATAACCAACACAAAGAAACCACACAAAAAAAAAAAATCCAGAACTTGGAAGAAAAATTCACTAAAGAAATTGAAATACTAAAGAAAAGTCAAACCAATCTCCTGGAAATGAAGGACTTATTCAGCGAACTAGAAAACACCATGGAAAGCCTCACGAACAGGGTAGATCAAACAGAAGAAAGAATCTCAGAGATTGAAGACAACTCCTTCCAATTAAATAAGTCAGTCACAGAGATTGAGCAGAAAATTAAGAGAAAAGAAATAAGCCTACAAGAAATGTGGGATTATGTGAAAAAACTGAACCTGAGGGTGATAGGGATTCTGGAAGGCGAAAAAGAAAACACTCAAGGGCTGGATAAGCTATTTGAAGAATTAATAGAGGAGAATTTCCCAGGCCTTGATAAAAATCTAGATATACAGGTACAAGAAGCTCAATGGACCCCAGGGAGATTCAATGCAAATAGGAAGACACCAAATCATGCAGTCATCAGATTGACCAAAATAGCCACTAAAGAGGCCCTTCTACGAGCTGTCAGGGGAAAGAAACAAGTAACATACAAAGGAAGGCCCATCAGAATAACTCTGGATTTCTCAAATGAAACCCTACAAGCAAGAAGAGACTTGGGCCCCATTCTCACTCCTCTGAAACAGAATAATGCTCAGCCTAGAATATTGTACCCTGAAAAACTAAGTTTCATATATGAAGGAGAAATAAAGGCATTCTCAGATAAGCAAAGACTGAGGGAATTCACCAAGACAAGACCAGCTCTCCAGGAAGTACTCAAAACAGAATTACACAAGGATCAGCACAATAAACACTCTTGAATGTGAAACCATTCAAAAGTTAAAGATTCCACAATGGCTCAAGAGAGAAAACAAAGCAACGAAATGCAACCCAACAGAATGAAGAGTAATTCACCCCACTTATCGGTTCTCTCAATAAATGTGAAAGGTTTGAACTCCCCTCTCAAGAGACATGGGCTGGCTAAATGGATTGAAAAAAAAAAAAAAAAACAAGCCAAGTATCTGCTGTCTCCAGGAAACGCGTCTAACCTGCAAGGATGCATTTAGACTCAAGGTAAAGGGGTGGAAATCAATATTTCAAGCAAATAGAAACCAAAAGAAGGCTGGTGTGGCAGTTTTGATCTCAGATAACTTGGTTTTTAAATCAACAAAAGTAATAAAAGACAAAGGGGGTCACTATATAATGGTGAAGAGTACAGTTCAACAAGAAGACACAACCATTCTAAATATATATGCACCCAACTTAGGTGCACCCAGATTCATAAAGGAAACTCTACTTGATCTAAACAAATTGACAGACAGCAACACCATAAGAGTTGGAGACTTCAACACCCCACTGACAGCACATGACAGATCCTCCAAACAGAAAATTAACAAAGAAATAATTGACTTAAACAGAACTCTAGAACAAATGGGCCTGACTGACATTTACAGGACATTCTACCCCAAAACCACTGAATACACATTCTTCTCATCAGCTCATGGGACATTCTCTAAGATTGACCGTATTCTAGGATACAAAGCATGTCTCAAAAAATTTAAAAAAATAGAAATCATACCATGCATCTTCTCAGATCACAGTGGAATAAAAACAGAAATCAACCCAAACAGCAACTCTCATCTCTATACAAAGTCATGGAAATTAAACAACTTTCTGCTAAATGATTCCTTCATAAATGAGGAAGTAAAGATGGAAATCAAAAGATTCTTTGAACTAAATGACAAAGGTGACACAAGTTATCAAAATCTGTGCAGCACACCCAAAGCAGTCCTGAGAAGAGGTTTATTTCCATAAATGCCTATATCCAAAAGTCAAAAATATCACAAATAGAAAACCTAATGAATCAACTCAAAAAACTGGAAAAAGAAGAACAGACCAACCCCAAACCCAGCAGAAGAAGGGAAATTAATTAGATCAAATCAGAACTAAATGAAATGGACAACAGGGAAACTATACAGAAGATTAATAAAACAAAAAGTTGTTTCTTTGAAAAAATAAACAAATTGACACACCTTTGGCTAAACAAATGAAAAACAGAAAAGAAAAGTCCCTAATAAGCTCCAGCAGGAACAAAAAAGGAAAAGTTACAACTGATGTCGTGGATATTGAAAATATAATTTATGAATATTACAAAAACCTTTATGCACACAAACTGGAAAATGTGGAGGAAATGGACACATTTTTAGAAACACACAGCCTCCCTAGGCTCAACGAGGAAGAAATAGAATTCCTGAACAGACCAATATCAAGGACCAAAATTGAAACAGCAATAAAAAACATTCCAAAAAAGAAAAGTCCCGGACCAGATGGTTTCACACCGGAATTTTACTACACCTGCAAAGAAGAACTGGTGCCTATCCTGCAGAAATTATTCCACAGCATCGAGAAGGATGGATTCCTACCCAACACATGTTATGAAGCCAACACAATCCTGATACCAAAACCAGGAAAAGGCACAACAAAAAAGGAAAACTACAGACCTATATCCCTCATGAATATGGATGCAAAAATTCTCAACCAAATTCTAGCTTACTGAATCCAGGTGCTTATTAAGAAAATAATCCATCATGACAAAACGGGCTTCATTCCAGAGATGCAGCAATGGTTCAACATACAAAAATCTGTAAATGTAATTCACCACATAAACAGAAGCAAAAAAAACCCCATATGATTCTCTCAATAGACGCAGAAAAAGCATTTGACAAAATTCAACACCCGTTTATGATAAGAACACTTAACAAAATAGGCATAGATGGAGCTTACCTAAAAATGATACAAGCCATTTATGACAAACCCACAGCCAACATCATACTGAATGGGGAAAAATTGAAAGCATTCCCACTTAGAACTGGAACCAGACAAGGTTGCCCACTATCTCCACTTCTATTCAACATAGTGCTGGAAGTCCTGGCCACAGCAATCAGGCAAGAGA
>RJWJ010040745.1:0-13836 GCA_004363605.1 Indri indri
CAGGCACATGCCACCATGCCCAGCTAATTTTTTTCTATTTTTAGTATAGACAGGGTCTCACTTTTGCTTGGGCTGGTCTTGAACTCCTGAGAGCTCAAGAGATCCTCCTGCCTTGGCCTCTCAGAGTGTCAGGATTACAGGCATGAGCCACTGTACCCTGCCACACTGGAATGTTTATTGCAGCACAATTCACAACTGCAAAGATGTAGAATCAACCCAAGTGCCCATCAATTCATGAGTGGATTAACAAAATGTGGTATATGTGTACTATGGAACACTACAGCTATGAAGCAGGATGAATTAAGACCATTTGTAACAATTTAGATGGAACTGGAGATCATTTTCCTAAGTGAATTATCTAAAGAATGGAAAAACAAACACTACGTGTACTAGTATTAAATTGGAACTAGCCAAGAAGCACACATGTGCGTGGAGGGAAGTAAAACTCAGGGGAAATCAAGCAGGGGGGAGAGGGGAGAAGGGGATAGGTGAAAACCTACCTAATGGGTACAATGAACACTACCTGGGTGATGGCTCGCTTATAACCCTCCCTTAAGCATAACAAAAGTGATCCATGTAACAAAAACATTTCTATCCCCATAATATTTTGAAATAATAATAAAAAAATAAAATAAATCTAAATCAGATCATGGTGCTCTCTTACTTGAAGCTTCCTGCTGGACTTTGAATTTAATGGCACCTCTTACCTTGGCTTAATGGGGCCTGCTTGGTCCTCCTGTGCCCACCTCTCCTTCCTCATCTCATGACCCTCTCTCCTTATCAGCTGTGATGCAGTCACAAAAAACTTCGGCTCCCTTAAACGCTTGATGCCTTTCCCACTTCAGGGGCTGTGCACATGCCATTGGTCTGCCTCAAATTCTCTGCTTCCCCACTGTCTACCAGGCCCTGGTCTTTGCATGGCTAGCTCCTTTTTATCACTGAAGTCTCAGCAAAAAAAGAATCTTCTTAGAGACCTTCTCTGAATCAGATTCCCTAGTCACGCCACTGATGGCATTGATATGTTTCCTTCATAGACCTTATCATAGATTGTAATGAGTTACCTATTAATTTACTTGCCTGTTTCCATCACTAGACTGTAAGCTCCTCGAGGCCAGGGACTATGCCTTCTTCAGTGTTCTACTCTTGTAACCTCAACACCTGCCTAGCATAGTACCTGATATGTAGTAAGCCCTCAGGAAATATTTTAACACTAAACAAATAATGGCTAGCTGCTGAACACGACACTGCATAGGGTGGTGCTGTATCTCTGGATAAGCTGGTGAGTCAGTGAACGATTTTATTAATTGTATTTATGGTAACTGTGCTGCTCTGTGCCAGTTGTCCTCAGGATGCTTTTACATAATTAAAAACATTTAAAAACTGTTTGATACTTTAAAATCACGCAAAACTCTAAAATCAAGTTAAACTATATATTCTGCCATATTGGATATTTTTGTATTTGTCAGGTAGGTAGTGTATTTCAAGAACTCCTATTCATAATGTGCTTGCTTCATTTTTCATCATGCTTGCTTCATTTAAAATGAATATTGAGATTGTAATCTCCTTGTCCTGAGAAGCATCTTTAATAAAGACAATTGCACTTTGAGTAGGATGACCCTCCTTTCCTAAGGGCCCTGCACTCAGAGCCACTCTAGCAGATCCTTTACAGACAATCCGGGAGTGGAGGGTGGCTCTTAGTTATAAATCCTTCTCTATTAGGCATTCGATTGTTAACAGTCTTTTGGGTGATTATCAGAAGCAGCTTTGTCTGTTGTGTCAACTAACAAAGACATTTATTTTAAAACATGTGCTGTAGATGGTTAATAAAATACCTGCCTGATGTGGTTGTAAGGCATTTCACAAATGGGCTATATACAGTACTGAGCGCAGGGTATGTTTCTGAAAGAACAGTTGCCTCTCTTTTCATCTGACCGGATATTGATTCATCTTCCTTGCTGGATTTGGTGGTCTGCTTAGTGGCTTTGGAATATGGGCTTGATGCCTGTTGGCAGCTCTGGCTGTCTGGGTGCCTTTCAGTTTTATCCCTTTGATTGCCGAGCAGTTTTACGTTATTGATAAATTACAGGTATGGTACTCAGAGGGAGGAAGAGGGCAGCTCAGAGTGAATGGTGGTGCCCCTGGGTGTAATGCTCATTGGACTCATCTACCCAGACAATCTTATGTAGTGGAAGGTGTGTTTATGGGATTAGTTATTAATCACAAAACAGGATAGGAGTTACTTGACTGCTAATTATAATGCTGGATGAGCACATAAAAATCATCATAATAAATAATATCATCCCTGCAGGACCCTTCACACAAAATCAGTCCTGTCAGACAAATAGTTATTTACATAACATGGAATATTTAAAAAAAACAAACCCTAAAAAACTAGCAACAACCAAATAAGCAAAATGTGTGTATAGAACCTAATAAAAATTAGTACCTTAAAAATCATCACTGCAAGCTATGTTTTCTATAATTATATCAAACCCTAGAGTTTTAACCACGTAATAGTAATTTTTTAGTGTTTTTGCCGTTATTGTCCTTTTGATTTACTTGACTATGTCTAACTTGAACAAACAATGTTAAGTGGGGAAACAGATGCGATTAAATAGCCTGTAATTATGTTTTTAGTCAACTGCTACCATCACAGACTCCTTCTGCTACTCGGACCAGAAAAAAAGTGACCTAACTGATTTCACCAACTGCTTTGCCAGGCCCTGATGCAGAATAGATGGCCTTATTAAGCAATCAAAAAATCAGCCATTACAGAGGAATGGTAATCAACAGTGTTTATACAGCCTACACACTAGCCCCACAATACACAATCAGAACCATGAATTCTGCTAATTGGGTACCTTCTGCGTCCAGAGGTGCCTGCAAAGGGAAACAAAAGGGACTTGAAAATTAGTGTTTGTAGCAATTAGTTTCTGTCTAAAGGCTTAACCCAGTTCAGGGAAACCATGATTCAAACAGGGATTATTATAGCAACTCTGGTATTTAAATGTCTTCTGCCATTATTTGAGGTAGGATTTAGCTTGGCAAAAGTAATATAGATTCATCCTCTTTTTTTATTTACTTAAAGTGATTTTCGTTTTGAACTTTTCAAAAATCAAAACCATTAAGCCATTTGCTTCTTCAAATTTTCTGGCATTGAGTTGTGTGTGTGCGTGTGTGTTTATACCTTATGATCTTGCTCAAGACCAGTTGAAAGGACTGTTAAATACATGTATTGTTGAGGAACTCTGCTCAGAGGAATAATATAGTTGAGTTTGTTGTGCCATTATTTCCTTTCAGAATGATCTGTAGTTTAGTGGGAACCATAGGGTATAATTCTTCATGAGGGAAAAAAGGACAGCAAGTGTTTTATTTATAAATGTATATACAAATTCACATTCTAAGTAATAGCACTGAAATAGTACAGGAGAAGAATATAGGGTCTCTGTGTGTATTTTATCTGAGTAAACTAGCAGGGGATTTCCAAATGGGCATCACTGAAAGCCCAGTGGATTTTATAAAATTGATTACAAAAAGCCTTTTGCCCTTTTCTTCCCTTTTAGTCTTTTAGCATTTCTGACGTCATAATCAGATACACAAGTCTCTATGCTTTGCGTCTGTCATTATAGACTCCCTGCTGTAGATGTTCAAGGGGCAAATTGACAGTAGCACAATTCGAGGGACCTCTTCACCTCCCATAGAAAGCATCAGCTGCAGGTTCTTGCTTTCCTGAAACTCCACATGGTTACAGAATGATCATAACGGTGGAAAAAAAAAAAAGCTTAGGGAGAGGAAGGGAAAAACCTTATGATTCAGAAGAAAATGGAAGAAACAATTGGTGTTTCATTTTTTGTGCTTTAAAGGCTACATGAGCAAATTGCAGTTTGTCATTTTAAATTTACTAAAAATTTGTTCTCTCTAATTATTTAAATGATGGTTAACCAATGTATCAACACAGTATAGTAAAAATTTTATTTTTAATACCAATTTTTATATTATTAAAACAGAAATTATAGGAACAATATTGGTGCTTTGAAAACAATCAGAATGATAAATGTGATAGTTTCAGAGACACTGTAACAACATTTTACTCCTGACTGATTACATTACATATTGATATTACTGAGCATCAGTATGTAGTGCAATCAGTCAGGAGAAAATGAGTGAAATGCGAACTAATGAGAGCTAATTGTATCATATAATAGCAAGGACACAGAATTCTATCAATTAAATTAGTTTGAGATGAAACAAATATGAATATAATAATGTTTATAATAATGAGGCAATTAGAGCTAATGAAATAAATGTTAATAAAGACCAGGATCCCTAACCCATTTTTGCCCTTCTCCTTCTGATTCCTTCAAACTTTGAGTTGTGTGTATTCACTGGAATATTTTCAGCCATTGATGCTTGTATGTGGGTGGGTCAGGAGATAGAGGGTTGAAGAATGTAAATCTTCACAGTCTGCATATTTCTTGATCTCATATTTTTAGAAGAGATTACTCATGGTCTGGTGTATCTCTTGGTAAGGTATTCCATTCCCTCTGATGAATAAATCATGTCTTGTTCCATAGAACTTTTACTGTCTTTTCTTGATCTGGGACTGAAAATTGGCACTTCATGGTATAAATGTTGATCTTTCTCGTCTCTGCGTATTGGAGAGCTGACTGCCCAGGTCCAGTGCCTCTTCATTGTGTAGTTCAACTGGATCCTGCTTATTAGTTGCTTCCTTGGTGTCCTTAAGTCTTTGATTTTATGCCACTTAATACCCTAATACAAAGAATCACAACTGGGATGGCAAAGCCAGTTTCTTAGATGTTTGGCTAGGAATGTACTTTCCTGGAGAAATTGTGCTCCATTACTTTTCAGGAGATGGTTTTGGAGCCCCAACTTCAGTTTGGCAAACTATTGACATCAGTGAAACAACTGGGAACCATATTCTGTATTGCAATTTAGATTTGAGCCAAATGTCTATGTTGCTGATACTCTTGCAGGAGAGTGGGTATGGGTATTAGGGAAGATGATGCAGCTGTATGTTTCTGATCAGCTTAGAAACTCACCCATTTAGCTAAGATGACTAACCTTCCAAGGAATGATGCATTTATATAAATTACAGATTAAGAAAAAATTATTTTCTGTGGCGGATGCCTATTCTATTATGAACACCGTATTGGTAATTAATGGGAAACTTGAAAGATTTTAGTAATTTCTTCTTGGTTATCTATGTGGATGTTATTCTAGTTGGTGTATTTCTATTTATTCTCAATAGGCTATAGTTAGTGAAGGATATTTGACCATTAAAATAGGTGGTACTCTGTGCTGTGAAAGTTTCGACAAACTTTCTCATTTGGCTACCATGTTTTTATCATGTATATTATGGGTGTTCTTGCTTTTGCTTTTGTATTACATTTAAAAGACATCAGAACGAGCTCTGAGTTAATGTTTCACTTATAAAAGGTTATGGATTACGCTCAGCTGGTTTCTCAGGCTGACACAGGGTTCATGATTAGAAGAATGAAAACAAACATGAATTGAAAATGTCACTAACCTTTATTGGGCTCTGAGAATCCCGTAGTCTGCGTGACAGGAGGCTTTCCTGTTTTCAACAGTATAAAGAAGATTGAAACAAAACAGCCCAGATCTTGGCTATTTGCATCTTTTAATGAATGCTCTTCACGTTTGGGTTCCTTTGTCTGTCTCCCAGTTTTCAAGGGTTTAGCTGTGAAAAGTGTGGATGGTATCACATACTGTTATAAACCATGAAGCAGACATCTGTCTAGGATGCTTTTTCCTCCAAATTATGCTCATTGTAAAGGGCATATATATAGCTGTGCATATATAAGGTAGCCACTTACTCATTCTCAATGTTCACCAGCACTGAGTTGGAAAATATTTTCAAATATGCTGTAAGTAAAGCTGTGTGTTTATGTGGGTATGTGGCGAAAGGATATTTAAGATGAGACCCATCTACATGTGATGGGCCCATTAGGTTTGAATCTGATAGTGATGTCTTCAAAAACCTTTTATGAATGATAAACAGTTGTATTCATACTCTATGTCCTAGAACCTCATTAGACTAGAGAAAGTAAAATGAACTTAAACAGTCTGTTTACATGAACTATAGAGTGTCCAGAGATTAAACTGTAATATAAGAGATAAAAAAACATATCTGACCAGCAATAATTTGTTTAAGTTTCCATTAAGATTCCCTGTCTTTGTTTCATATAGTGATTTGGGCTTGATTGTTCTTGACCTAAATATGAGTAACCTTGCAGCATCTGAAACATATTAGTCTGTTTCCCCGTCCCTCACCTTAATTTCTCTCCCTGCTACCTCTTGATCTGGCACACCTTGTGACAAGTTGTGCTATACTTTTCACTGATTTCATATGTAATTTGAGAAAATGCTCTATGAAGATCACTAAGGAAATCTCAAAATAAAGCATATTCAACATATTCCTGTATCTGAACTGTAAATATAGAGTGGCTGAGGAATTTTAGACTTTTATAAATGTATTTACTTGTTCCTGAATTAAAGCGAATTCTGTAGACCCAGGACTTCTCCAAAATTATTTTAAGTACTGATATTTCATAGTGTAACTCTGGCCTATAATACAGATTTAATGACATTCTTTGGCAGACTATAAATATTTGGGAAACATAAATCTATAGCTTTTGATTCTCACTTTATCTAATTATATATTATTCTTTTAACCCAGAATTTGCTTTTCATTTTAAAAGAAGATTAAAATAATCTTTTGGCCAGAAAGGATCTTCATTTAAAAGTATTGAGAATTTTCTATTAATATTTTTATTTTAAAAGTGCCTTAGAAAAATATCTAATTAATAATAATATGATAAAACAAAACTTATTGCCCAAAGAGTAACCATTAAGATCAATATTATTTTTAAGCATAAAGTTAGAAAACTTACTTGGTGGAAAGAATGTTACTATTATGGCACTTGTTTTGCTCAAAACTGACTGATAATTTTATTATTGCTTCAATTTAAAAGATTTATTCATATATATAACATTTTTAAATTTCAGAACAGTAAAATGGACTTTTTCAGTTTAAAGTAATGTTTCCTATTTGGAAAAATGTATAGTTTTTTGAGAGAAAGCAAATCAGTCTTAAATTGGAAGGATTTTGGGTTAGGAACATGGTTCCAATTTTGATCTCGCTGCTCTTGATGATTTATATAAACTTGAAAGTCACCTAAACTCTCTTTATTCAAATTTCCTTTATATTGAATTATTTGCTTTCCTTCTGTATCAGTCAGAAGTAATATGCTAGGCTATGCTGCAATAGCAATGCCTAAATCTCAAGTTCAAAACCACAAAAGTTTAATTCTCATTCATGCTTTGTATTTCTCAAAGGTCAGTTGGAAGCTCTGTTACATCATTGTTGTTATTGTTATAATGCTAGAACCCATGTTGATGGAATAGACTCCGTCTGGAACAATGCTGTTGCCAAGGCAGAGGGAAAAGAGAACAAGAAGAAGTGCACACTGACTCTTAAAGTGCTCACTACTTCCACCAATGCTTGGCCAAAGCAGGCCAATCTAGCTTCACCTAGCAGAAGAGTAGAATTCTACCATTCGACTGAAAGAGACAAGACATTGCTACTGGTTAATAGCCTTAAGACTACCATGCAGTTTCCTAACCCACTGCTCCACATTTATTTACTTGCAAATGTAATCACATAAAATAATATACTAATAAATTATCTAATTAAAAAAACTCCAATCACTCACAATCCTACTATCCTAACAAATCAAACTGTTTTGTTTGTTCGAGTTTACTTAAATGCCTTGCCAATCATAATTTTTATATGCATGTATTGATTTTTTTGTTTGTATTGGTTGGACAAATTTACCAATGACTGTCAACTGCCAATGAGCCTTATTATGGAGGTTTATTTTAAATCTTATGTTGCAAACGGTTTCTAACATGACTATGATTATAGTAGCTTGACTGTAATTTTGAGTTGTGAAATTCATATAAAAGAGAAGTCAGGGGTAAATATATAAGATGATAGCTTACATATGGAATATCATGAACTACTTTGCAGAAGAGTCCATGGCAGTTAAAAATAATTTTTGTGTGTGTGTGTTAAGATGGATCCAGACAGTTTTATTTGTTTATTTTTTTCCAAAATATTAATTAAGGGGGTACAGTGTTTTTGTTACAAGGACATCTTGAATAATTCTTGAGTCAGGGCTTTTTGTGTGCCCATCACTGGAATAGTGTTCATTGTACCCAACGGGTAAGTTTTTACCCACCATCCCACCATCCAGCCCTCCCCCTTTCTTGGTTTCCTTTATATCTCCTCGTGCCCCTGTGTACTCATCTATTATTAATAGCTCCCACTTATTAGTGAGAACATATAGTATTTGGTTTTCCATTCCTGAGATACTTCACTTAGGATAATGGGCTCCAGTTCCCTCCATGTTGCTGCAAAAGACACTGTTTCATTCCTTTTTATGGCTGAATAGCACTCCATGATTATATATTATATCACATTTTTTAAATCCACTCATGTATTGAAGGGCACTTAGGTTGATTCCACATCTTTGTAATTGTGAATTATGCTGAAATAAACATTTGAGTGAAGGTGTCTTTTTGATAAAATGACTTCTTTTCCTTTGGGTAGATAATCAGCAGTATCTGGATTGCTGGATCGAATTGTAGCATTTATTTCTTTGAGGAATCTCTATACTGTTTTCCATAGAGGTTGTACTAATTTGCAGTCCCACCAACAGTGTATAAGTATCCCTTTCTCTCTGCATCCATGCCAGCATCTATTGTTGTTGGACTTTTTGATAAGTGCCATTCTAATTGGGGTAAGGTAGTATCTCATTGTGGTTTTAATTTGCATTTCCCTAATGATTAGTGATGTTGAGCATTTTTTCATCTGTTTGTTGGCCATATGTTTATCTTCTTTTGAAAAACTTCTGTTCATGTCTTTTGCCCACTTTTTGGTGGGGTTGTTTGTTTTTTTTTCTCGATGATTTCTTTGAGTTCTTTGTAGATTCTGGATATCAGTCCTTTGTTGGATGTACAGTTTGTGAATATTTTCTCCCATTCGTTTCATATTTCCAGAGTTCTTGTGTTGATTCCTTCTCATCCAGAGCAGCTGTTGCTTCTTGCTTTTGGATTTTCTTTTGTTTAGATGGGGCTTCCCCCACCCCCCTTACTCTTAAGAGTGTGTCTATTGCATGTGTTGGGTAAGGACGTTCGGCTTTGCTTGTGGGTACTTTCATGGGTGTCTAGGTTCTGGGTGGCTACCTTGGTTATAGATATCTTAAGTATGGTGGTTTTCTCAATTGCTAGTTATTCATAGGCTACTGTGGTTGTGTACTCTGTGTGTGGGCAGATTCCCTGTCTCTTGTGAACAAGGGAAGATGGAGGTCTTTGAAATCCTTTTTGTTTCCCTAGCCCTGTGGTCTTGTTAACAATGTGAATTATATTGGTATGCCTAGTTCAATCTCTGAGATAGTATGTGGTACTTGTGGGTAAGTGTCAGCCATGCCCCATATAACCGAATCAGTAAATGCTGTGATGGGCTGTACAGATTGTCCTTCCTGCCAGTAGGTGGTGCTTGCAGGAAGGAGCCAATAGCACAGTTGTTTTCTGGGACCTGTGATTGGCTCTAGTCAATTAGGAGAAGCACTCAGATGCCCCAGGTGGTGGGAGGGGCCCTGGAGCTCACAGGGGACTCCTTATCCTCCACCACAGCAGAGGTGGGTAGAGGAGTGAGGCTGGGTGGGGCTGGGTCAGATGACCCGGCCTTCAGGTTCCACAAAGGTGGGTATAAGAGCTGTCTCAGCAGGGGTTTAGGGTCAGCTCCCAGGCCACTGGGGAAAGCCACAAGGGAGGGGCTGAAGTGGCCCCACCAGGCTGGAAAGTCAGTTTATAGGGGAGGGACCATCTAGGATTCACAGACTGGCTGTCAGGAGTGAGTTTTGCTCTTCTCCCTTCTCCCCTGCCCTGAGGTCTTCTTCTAGACCTGGATGCAAGCAGCAGCCCAAACTAGCTGAGCTCACCAGCAATGGAGTCATGGTCTGGGAGTTTCCCTGCCCATAATTCCACTCTGGACCAAACAAGTGGCTTTCCTTTTGAGAGGAAGGGGGATCTGTGAGCACACTGAGGATGGGACCCACACTGCCCTCTCCTTTCAGTTCTGCCTGTGGGGGCTCCCTTGCCTCCCAAGATTAGTTCACAAATCTGCCCTCCGTGCCCCTGAGCAACACGATCTAGTCCTGGGGGGAGGGGATCCAGCCTGCAGACCTGTCCTCTGATCCCCCAAGTTCAATCCCTAACTATGCCAGGGAGAAGCATGCTGGTCCCGAGTTACCTGTGGAATGCTCAAGCAGGTTTAATGTCCCTCTGCTTTAGGGTATGCCCTGCTCTGCAGGAACAGCCAAGCAAGCAATACTGGGGAGGGCTCAGAGTCTGAGCATCCCTTGGTCTGCTACGGGTCTTTAAGAGGAAGCCTTGGTGTAGTGGATGTGCCAACAGAGGGGAAGCACCAGCTCCTGAGAGTGCTGGTTCAATTGTCCCTGGGGCACCCAAGCCACTGGGCAGCAGTGGGCAGGGGAGGGGGGGAGTTAAAGAGTCTGGATAGAGGAGAACTGGCACTCTGGCCCTCTTTGTCCCTTTTCCTAGATGGCAGCCTACCTAGAATGTCCAAGCTCTGGCATCACATAGTTTTGGTGGCCATGGGACCCACCGGCCCCTGTGGCCACCACAGTCTGGGCAGAAGTTAGGAAATGTTTGTGTGGGGACCAGTGTCATGAAAATTGAAGGGCCGAAGCTCCCTGGGGAGGAAAAAGGCACACAATGGGTGGAGAAGCAGTGTGGTGCCTGCCACCTTGGCTCAGGTCTATGGTGATGGGGAGCAACCCAGAGGGTGTTGGCAGCCTGGTGCTTTGTTTTTAAGAAGCTCCCAGTTCACTGGCAGCAGTAGCTTTTGGGCTCATGAGGGTAGAAAAGTTTTCCAGCAGCTCAGGGGCCGCCTGTCTGCCAGAGTTGTGAGGGAAGGAGAAACAAACCTCTCACCTACTGTTTCCATGGGACTCCAAGTTTCTTGGGGGCTGATCTCTGCCAATATCTTGTTCCTTCTTGTTCTGCTCCACAACTTCTGGTGGAATCTCTGTAGGTTCTGGCACTTTTTCCTCAGAATTATATCTGAGCTATTTTTTTTTCATCTGAAACTTTTCCTTTTTTCTGGGACAATCTGGCAACTGATGTCTCTAGTCTGCCATCTTTCCCCACCCCCAGGATCCAGACTGTTTTAAAAGGAATCCAATATGGGTCTGTTTTTCTAAAATTTCAGTTAAATTATATTACAGTTCAATGATACTATTTTTAATATGAGGACCTCATATTTAGGTTATTTTTATTTGGCTTGGTGGTGGGGGATTATAGGACTTGACTTACGTAGAGGTGTGCAAAGCCAGGATTTTGCCAGGAGGGTAGCCTATGAATGAAAAAACACATATTTGAAGAATCATATTGTGCAATATATCCAATTTAAAGCTTTAATTTTCAAAGTATGCTCATGAGGTGGTGAACAGGTTGGGTTTTTTTTTCAGTATTAATATTTATAATATTATTATTAAGCTAAATTCTTGATTTTTTAATGAATAAAATGTTTATTTGTGATAGGCAATGCAAAGATCATTGGTATCAGTAGCAGTGCCATTTTTGGAATCTAGCTGATACAATATTGTACTTCACCGAAGTGGTCCCTGGATGGAAGAAGAATGGTAACCATTGCTTCATACATATATGTACCATTCCTCAAAAAATTAAAAAAAATTGCCTTGGCCGGGCACGGTGGCTCACGCCTGTAATCTTAGCACTCTGGGAGGCTGAGGGTGGTGAATCCTTTGAGCTCAGGAGTTCGAGACCAGCCTGAACAAGAGCGAGTCTCCGTGTCTACTAAAAAAATAGAAAGAAATTATCTGGACAACTAAAAATATATATAGAAAAAATTAGCTGGGCATGGTGGCACATGCCTGTAGTCCCAGCTACTTGGGAGGCTAAGGTAGGAGGATCACTTGAGCCCAGGAGTTTGAGGTTGCTGTGAGCTAGGCTGACGCCACGGCGCTCTAGCCTGGGCAACAGAGTGAGACTCTGTCTCAAAAAAAAAAAAAAAAAAAAATTGCCTTTCTTCTGCCACTAAAATGTAACTTCCTCAAGGATTTTGTCTGTTTTTTTTTTTCAGTGCTGAATCCCCAGTGCCTTGAATAGTATCTGGTACCCAGCAAGCTTCAGTAAGTATTTGTCAAATGGGTGAATATCTGAAGGTTAAAGTTAGAAACTTTCCTTACTGCATCTGAAAACTAAGAGATTTTTGTTTTAGAGTGATGGTTTTGTCAAATTGATGCCCACTGTCATTACCCTCTGGGAGTCTTTGTACCCCCTCGACAAATTGTTTTCTCAATTTAAAGATGCTTTAAAGATGTCATTTAAAGCATTTTTCTGGTATTTGATTCCAGTTTAAGAGTCCCATATAATTGGACTTCTACCCTATGGGTAAAGAAAATAGCTCTTTCAAAGAATTCAGAGATAAGTCAATTAACGCCCCCCAGCCATGCATGGTGCCTTAATAGTGTGGGCAGGGACTTGAATTAATTTCAACTATTTATCTCAGGAAAATGCTCAACTTAGCCTAATAGTTCGTTACTTGGTTAGTGTATGGTATATTAAATCTCCTACAGAAGGCAAAGACTTTATAATTTTTCTGATACTTAGCTTCAGAGTAAATCAAATGTTATTTTTCTGAAGTCGTGGTCATATTTGAGCCATTTAACAAGAGACTAATATCTTCTGATTTGCTCAGAGAGAGGCTCTTTTTCTTTACAGGATGTAATCTGGATTTCCTAAAGCACAAAATCACTGACCTAGTATTTTTTGTTTAGCTTTTGCAACCTGGGGGATGAAGTTTAGTGATGTGGGAGCAAAGTGTGACAACATTTGTGGAGGGAAAATCATAGCTGGCAAGTCTCGAATTGCCTTGTAAGAGTGTCCCAGTGTCCCAGTGTCCCAGTCTGACTCATGGGCTGCCTGCTGCAGTTCTGAAACTTTAGCACCTTTAAATGGTGCTAATTATTTGGATATTGCTTGACTCATTCCAACCCTTTTAGGTCCTAGAAAAAAGAGAAGATATGATTTTATTGGTAGTAAGAGTGGCTGAATATACACCACTGGAAAATGACGTTTTCTATTTTCTCAACCTAGGCAAGCCACTAATGAGCAAGCTTTCCCATATCCTTTATCACATATTTGACCTGTTGGGACCATGTCTGGCCTCAACTAAATAGCTTATGATATGCCCGATAGTCTGGGAAAAGGGAAAAATATTCCAGCAAAGAATCCAAATATAGTACATAGTTGTTTAGACTAGCCCTAGGGGTGTGCTAACTGTAACTCAAAACTTGAGATATCCTGGAGCAATATGATACTTGTATTGATGATTTTGTGATTAAGTGTTTGTGAATTTTTAAACCTCTTCTGATGTTGTTGCCTAGGCAAATGCATACTAGACTAAAGGTAGTTTTCTGTGCTCCCATTATATTATATGTGACAATTGACTCACATTTTACTTTGAATATTATGAGGAATACCCATTGTTAATGTTGCTTGAAAAGGCATGGCTGAATTGTAGAACTAACAAAGGATGACTGTGTTATTGTTATTAAAGTCGTGAGCACTGATCTGTAAGTCTATGCAAAGACGTTTCAGGATGAGCAGCTTTCCCCTTTGCTGACCGCTAATTGTAAAGTAATCTTGAAAGGAGAGTGGCACTTTCCTTTTGTGGCCTGTTGG
>RJWJ010040746.1:0-13832 GCA_004363605.1 Indri indri
TTTTATAAAAAATAACCATTTTCCAAATAATAAAAAAATTAGTGAGAATAGCATCATTTTACATTTTTGCAAATTTCTTTAATGTCTGGCTTGATGGAGGACAGCTGGATTCTCATGTCTGCTTTTGCGTTTGATTTGTCATAGTGTCCCAATTCGTATAGCCTCTGAGAGATTGAGCATGAAGAAAGCAAGTCATGTCTTAGTATTATTATGAAAATAATTGTGACCTTGTAGACCCCTTGAAAGAGTTTTGGGGACTCCCTACAGTTCCCCAGACTGTATTTTGAGAACTGCTGGCTTAAGCCAACCCTGGTTGGCTGTTTAACTGAATGATCCGTGCATTAGCATCAAACTCTGTTATGGATCCCCAAATTTCAAGGTATCTTGGCATCAAAATCCTGTGGGCAATTTCCCTGTCTCTGGATAGAAACAGTTCTCACTTACACTTATGATGTTTGGTGGTGCTTCCTGAAATATATCTCGAGGTGTGCTCTGAGACTCCAGGATCAGCAGGAAGAGCCCTGTGGTCAAGCAGTGATGTCTGTTCTTGTTTTGTTTGGGTCATTTGTCCAGAGTGGGTGGGGCAGCATGTGGCCGTCCCCACCCTGGCCATTTTCCTCTCTGCTAAAGTTCTCAAACTCATCTTTTATTTGGCTCTTAGTTTGCTCACTTAGCACGTCCTCTCAGTCCATGCCACTCCGGAGCCTCTTGAGGAGACAGGGTATTCCTTTGCTGAGAGAATGACATTTTCACAGAATGTTCATAGGAAAAATGAACAGGTTTCTTACGATTTTTCTGTGTCCCTCTCCAGTCCCCCATCTAGCCCCTTGCCCTTGCCTCAACCTCAGTGAACTTGACAGAAGGTCAGCAACATCCCACGTGACATTCTGGGCACACCCCTCCTTCAGGACAGTCCCCCTTTACCTTTGACGCATCGCCTGGCCACAGTGGTCAGTGTCTGTCAGCAACACTTGCCTCTGGAGGCCTCCCCAGCTCTCTCTCCCGCTCTTGGGTGTCCGTTGCTCTTGCCATCCTCTTGCCCACGCCAAGAACCAGCATGTTCTTTGCACATCTGCCTTCTGTTTGGCCAAAAGCAGGCCTGCAGCCTCAGGATTTTATCTTGTAAGATTTTCCTGGAGAAGCAAGAACATTGGCTCACTGCAGTTACATGGCTCTGTCATCTCCCAACTCGCACCTCTGCACACCCATGTGCACACGCACACGCACGTAAGTTTTCTTCTAGCCCTGTGGATATTGCGTCAATTCTTACAGCAACATAACAGAGTTAAGGCTTTTCAGAATTCCAGCCAGCTACCCCGTACATACACACACACACACACACACACACACACACGTGTGCTGCATGGCAGGCATTCACCGCGCTCTACAGCCTGCTCTGGGCCCTGCTGTTGAGCCCACTCAAATGCACCCTGTATCTTGTACCTCCCTGAGCTGGATCACGCTTCCCTGTCCCCACCACACTGACATTCCCCCGTGCTGGGTAATCATCCGCCCATCCTCAAGGGCCAACTCTCGAGCCCCTTCCTACAAGAAGAGCCGCTCTGGGCGTTGGTGAGCTCTCCCTCGTCTGCACACTGAGAGCTGGGAATGCTGCCACTTCCTTCTCTGAGGATTTCACATGAAAATCCACTCCAGCATCCCCTACATCACCCATTAGGAAGTCCAGCATCATAAGTTCTTGTTAATTGACTGGCTGGTTGGTTAACTAGCTCCCAGCTGGATGTTATTTATTGTGGGTGGTTATAAGTCTTTTAGAACACACCTGCGGCCTGGCACCGTGGCTCACGCCTGTAACCCTAGCACTCTGGGAGGCCGAGGCAGGCGGATCATTTGAGCTCAGGATTTCGAGACCAGCCTGAGCAAGAGCAAGATCCCGTCTCTACTGAAAATAGAAAGAAATTAACTGGACAACTAAAAATATAGAAAAAATTAGCCGGGCATGGTGGCACATGCCTGTAGTCCCAGCTACTCGGGAGGCCGAGGCAGGAGGATCGCTTGAGCCCAGGAGTTTGAGGTTGCTGTGAGCTAGGCTAACGCCATGGCACTCACTCTAGCCAGGGCAACAGAGTGAGACTCTGTCTCAAAAAAAAAAAAAAAAAAAAACACACGTGCTATATCAAAATGTTTCCCCCCAGTCTCATGTAACTTAGGGCTCGTTACTTTTGTTTTTCTTCACTCCAGCGCTTGACCACATCCCATCCTGGAGAGCAGAGGGAGACCGTCTTGCAAGCCTATGTCAGCAACGACCTCTTGGACTGTCATAGCCACAGCCAGGTGGGTAGCAGGTGGCCCGGAGCCCGGCCAGGGCCTTCGGTGTGAGGGAATGACCTGGGCAGATGGGGAAGCTTTCGTTTCTGTGCGTATCTCAGCGCAGCGACCGTACGGCAGCCTCCAGCTGGCTAGCTAGTGAGACCTGTTGTTCACCCTGGATAACAGACCTCACTAGCTAACTGCTAGTAAAGAGTTCTAAACAAGTTAGAACTGCTCAATTTGTCTCTGGAGCTCTTTTTTGCCATTTTTCCTTTTCTCAAATTCCCAACTCTTTCCTGCACCTCACTTTGTTCCATGAGTCCTGAAAACTGAGTAGGACTTAGGATGGACAAGGTATATAAGCAAATGCGGGGCTTTTTTCGTCTGGGCCTGACTGAAAATGTGTCTTTAACACAATATTTATATACAGCTTTGAATCAGATAGGTCTGCTGATGCTGTGGGAAAGTGTGAGCTTTGGGGTGAGATCCATTGCTTTCCGACCTGTGCTCTGCCATTCATTAGCCAGGTCATCTTAAGCAGGTGACTCAGTCTCGGGAGCTTCCCCATCTAGGAACAGCCAGCCTCATGCTGTTGTTGAGATGATGACGTGCAGTCACGTGAGGTACGTGCTCAGCCGGGGCCTGGCACCGAGGCATCTCTGCGTGGTGGTCCTCCTCCTCCTCCTGCCTGCCCCTCCTGCACGTGTCTGCACCAGGCATCACTGGACAGTGGGAGGATCAGGATCTTGAACTCGGCACATGTAAAGAAGATACTACATTTTATTTCATGTTATTTCAGTTGAGTTTTTATCAGAATGCTCTAAAATGTAAATATATTGTTAAGCTTCACAATGGGTGTGCTGGAGTAGCAAACGCTCTCAGCACTCGCTGATTAAACAGCTGTCTGTGGCCGTTTCCCGCAGCCGTAAAAGAACACCACAGACCGGGTAATTTATAATAGAAGTTTATTTGGCGCACACAGTTCTGGAAGCTGGGAAGTCCAAGAGGATGGTGCCAGCATCTGGCAAGGGTCATCCCATGGCAGAAGGCAGCAGCGGGCATGCTAGGCAGAGAGAATGGGGGTGGAACCTATCCTTCAACAGGAGCCCACTCCTGAGATAAGTAACCCGGGGTCGAGATAACGGCATTAATCCCTTCAGGAGGGCAGAGCCCTCTTGACATAATCACCTCTTCAATGTCCTAGTACTGTTACATTGGCAATTAAATTTCAACGTGAGTTTTGGTGGGTACATTCAAACCATAGCAACAGCACCCTGGCAAAGCAAGTTGCACACTCTCTGTTGTGAGTACAGGCAATACGATTCAGGAGTTTCAGGTTGTCAGTTTACTCTCATGTTCACTTTGTGAAAACTCATCAGGCTGTATACTCATCATCTGTACAATTTTCTGTGTAGTTGTTAAACTTCAATAAAAATTTGACCTAAATAAGGATGGTATACTGGCAGTAGGCATCTTGGGGACAATAATCTTCAACGCGTCACCCTCCTGAGTCACCTCAGTTCAGTCTGGACTCGTGGCTCCCTGCATCAAGAGTCTCCTTGCCAAACTTCTGCTGATTCCTTTCACCTGTCCCCTGAATTGCCTCTCTGCTTCCAGTATCCATGTCGTCTTCTTTCCTGACTTACTCTCTCAGTTGGTGGAGCACTTCCTTTGCATAACAGCTTGTAGACAAAGGATGTGCAGGAAGTATATTTTTTGAGACCATGCATGGTCTAAAAATGTCTTTATTCTTTGCATAGAATTCTGGGTTGTAAATAATTTTTCTTAAGAATGTTGAAGACATTGCTCCATTGTCTTCTAGGTTCCAGTTTTACTGTTGAGAAATCCAAACTCATTCTAATTCCTGGTCTTTTGTATGTGACCTGTTTTTCTCTCTCTAGAAGCACGTTGAATCTTCTTTTTATCACCAGTGTTAGTAAACTTCCCATTGACGTCCTTCATGAGCTGTGTTTTGATCCGTTGGTGTGAGCACTTTGGGGGCCCTTTCGGTCTGACAGCTTCAGTTCTGGGAACTTTTCTTGAGTTTTTTTGTTGATGGTTTCTTCCCTTCTGTTTCCTCTGTTCTCTCTTTCTGAATGTTGGACCTCCTCAACTGGTTCTCTATTTTTCTTATCTTTTCTCTCCCATCTTCTATCTTTTTGTTCCCCTTTTGGGGAGATTTCCTCATCTTTATTTTTCTGTCCTTCTGTTGAGCTTTTTATTTCCTTTTTTATAGCATTCTCTTGTTTTGTGGCTACAGTACAGCTTCTTGTATCTTTGAGGATGAATGTTTATTTTTAGTTTTCTTCTCCCTACGCAGTCTCCTTTCCTCCTCTTTGTTCCAGCCCTGTCTTCCGTGTTGGAACTCTCCTCCCACGTCTGGTGGTCCTTGTTATCTCGTACGGAGAGAGTGAGAGTGGGCGAACTAAAAAGCCGATTGGAAGCTCTGAGAGCTCCCCTGAGGGGAATCCGGGTGAACCATTTATTGGAACCTCTGGTTTCAGGGTGTCCAGTTCTCTCCTCTTGGGCTGGTCATTTTCCTCTGAGAAGTCTTTTAACTTCCTGCGCAGAAGGTGAGAGTCTGATTGCCAGGGTTCTGGGAGCCAACTGGGGGCGGAGGAGTAGGAGTGGTTCTCTGCTCAGCATTCATCCTGCATTTAGACACTGACTCTCCATTTGGTCTAGAACCCCCGCTCACCTGTGCCGGTGTCCCCTGCTCCGTAGACCCTTTGTGTCACCTGCACAAGAGAGCCCCTCCGCCAGCCCTGTGCTGGAGGTGCGCAGGAGCAGCAGGAGTGAGGTCAGGCTGCTGCTTGAACAGCTTTCAGTCGTTCTTCATTCTTTTTCCCAGTTCTTAAGCCTTTTGAGGAGTAAGTGATGGAAATCGGGTAATTTCGCATCGCCCATTGCTGCCTGAGATTTGGCATCCTTGGGCCTCCTAAGCCTGTTGTGACCATCCTGCATTCCTGCTTCCAAAATTGTGTTGTTATAGTTTCTTATGCTGTTCTCTGTGTCCTAAGGAATTTATGTCTTTTTTAAAAGTCCATTTACTGCCATCTCACTGTGGTTTAGAGGGAGCAAAATTTAGATGTGTCTGTTGAATCTACCATTCTAACCTGGGAAAGCAGCAGCAACGACAGCAATGAACAGTACTGCTTCCTCTGGGCCGGTCACAGTTCTGAGTGCTTTGGATAGTGAATTCATTTAATTTAGGAATCCGACTAACTTCTTTTTTCCAGGTCGCGTCAAATATCCATTGGAAATCAAGACTTGCAGATGAAATGTTCGGCTTTAGTCTCTTTGTTTCACCTCTGATAAATTCAGGCTGCGCAGAGGAGGCATACGTTGACCTCCCCCTTTTCTTCATCTGTCTTGACTTTTTCCCCCCAGAGGAGCGTGCTGCAGCTGCTGCACTCGAAGAGCGAGGTGGTGCGGCAGTACACGGCCAGGCTCGTCAATGCCGTCGCGTCGCTAGCGGAAGGTGAGATGGCAGCTTTCCTTAAAGAGGAGAGCTAGGTCTTATTGATGTGTTTTCCCCTTTGAAAGTGAGCATTGCTCCCAAGTTTCTTAGAGATGATATATGTTTTCTCAATTTATTATTGTTTAATTCCTCTAAGGTCTTTAGTGAAAATTAGTTGTTGTCATACTGCTTTAATTTATGTCAGAGAACATTTTGATGGTTTTTGGAGTTTATTTTGTATTTTCTGGTTTTATTCTATAGGCTTTCTGGTTTTGTAATATAGTACTTCTTATTTTGCTTTCAAGTATATAACAGGCAATGAATGCATTTTTCTGTAGTTTTCTACTTAAGGCAAAATAAGATTGGTAAAATAATAAAAGTTGATTCTAATAAGCACTACACCATTTTCTCCAAAAGACTATAAATTCTTAAATCAAAGGATTTGAAAATTCCAAAGATAACATGCCACCATAACTGAATTCAAAATGAGGGCTGCATGGTGGCTCACGCCTGTAATCCTAGCACTCTGGGAGGCCGACGTGGGAAGACTGCTTGAGCTCGGGAGTTTGAGACCAGCCTGAGCAAGAGTGAGACCCTGTCTCTAGTAAAAATAGAAAAATCAGCTGGGCGTTGTGGCGCACACCTGTAGTCCCAGCTACTCAGGAGGCTCAGGCAGGAGGATTGCTCGAGCCCAGGAGTTTGATGTTGCAGTGAGTTATGATGACGCCACTGTACTCTACCTGGGGCGACAGTGTGAGATTCTGCCTCAAAAAAAAAAAAAATGATTTTGCAACATGGCATTTTGATAAGTTCTTACTTGTTTGATCTCTTTTTAATGTGAATAAAGGAAATTTTCAAGTTACGAATATATGATACTCTAAAACTTTGCGCATTCATTCATTTGTTCATTTTTCCATCCGTTTGGCAAACATTTATTTTAAGCCAGGGTATGTGCTGAGGGCCATTTATATGGTAATACTATTGAAACTTGTGTCCATAATCAGTGTCCTCTGATCAGTTCAGAAACCCATAGCAGGCTAGTGACCATCCTGGGCTTATCACAGAGTTTCGGGTATGCCTCCCACCTTCTCCAGGCTCTGGGCATATCTAGAAAGATCGAGGAGTGTGGCCTGCAGCACTTTTTGGCAGCCTATATTGTAAAGGCCAAGGGCTCATAATATACAGATCCACCCCCTTTTTCTTCTTGTAGATCTGACCATTGAGTATAGGCAAATAAAAAGACACTGTTCCCCACAAGAACATGGTGATGAATTATGTTTGGCTTACAAGAAGCGTGGTTTTTCTATTCATTAGATAGTTGATTGAATAAAACCAATTGTTACAAGAAATACATTTTAATAAATTTTAGTAAGGGCAAAATTACCCAAACTCTACCCTGTTATATGTAAACAAAGTTTTCATACAATGTGGGTTTGGAGCATACCAGATAAATTCTAGCCACCGTTCACCTGTTTCATGTCTGGCGTATTATTAGGTCGCCTCTACCTCGCACAGAACACGAAGGTGCTACGGATGCTGGAAGGAAGGCTGAAGGAGGAGGACAAGGACATCATCACCCGGGAGAATGTCCTTGGGGCCTTGCAGAAGTTCAGCCTCAGGTAATGACTGGGCAAGAGGACATGTGGCTCCTGTGACATCAGATTGGGGTTGTTTTAGCCACTATTCAGTGCTTATTTTATTCCTATGACAACCTAGGAGGCAGAAGATATTTTTCTAACACTTAGGAGAGGTTGGGCAGCTTTCCAAGGCAGAGCTGGAAACCCTGTCCCTATTCCACCAAACTTTCCTTCTCGAGGCTGCGGGGATGGAGGAAGACTTTTTAAAAGCACTGTTATATTCTCCTAATGGACTTCATCTGGTGCCAGCCAGGTGCTAGACTGTGTCTCAGACCATGTGCCAGGCTTAGGGACAGACACATGAATAAGACCTCATAGAGCATCAGCCTTCAAGTTGCTGCCAGCCCCCTGTGGGGGCTGAGCACAGAGAGGGACATCTCAGCATGATGGGCAGGCCTGCGGGATCAGGGTGAGGGCCTCCTGGTTCCGTGTCGACACATCCCAGCAGCCCACCCCGTAGACTCGGCCTGGGCTCTGTCATGACTTGGAACCAATCCACGTCAGAAATTTCCCAGTTAGACGCGTCTTCGTGAACCAGATCTGGTGTGCTCCTGGAGCTTATTTTTAATTAACAGCTTTCTTGAGGCATACTTTACATATCATAAAAGTCACCCATTTTAAGTCCACAATTCCATGATTTTTAGTATATTTACAGAGTTGTTCCATCATCACCACAATCTAGTTTTAGAACATTTCTGTCACCACAAAAAGCAACCTCATACCCATTTGCAGACACTCCTCATTCCTGCCCCAGCCCCAGGTAACTGCTAACCTGCTTTGTGAAGATTTACTTGTAGTGTACATTACGTATAAATGGAATCATATGATGTGTGTTCTTTTGTGACTAGCTTCTTTCACTTAGCATAATGAAGGTTTTCCAAGGTCTATCCATGTTGTGGCACATGTCAGTACTGCGTTCCTTTCCATTGCTGGACAGCACTCCGTTAGGTGGATGTACTACGCTTTGTTTATCCGCTCATCAGCTGATGGGTGTTTGTGCTGTTTTCTCTTTTGGCTGATGCGCGCAACGCTGCTGTGAGCACTTGAACACCAAAGTCTTTATGTGGACATGTGTTTCCTGTCTCCTGGACAGGTGTCTGGGAGTGGAATTGTTGGGTCATGTGGTAATTCTTCCAGAGTCCTTCTTCCCTCATAACCACCTCACATTCTCTTTCTCTTTATTAAAAATTCAACAGTCGGGCGGTGGCTCATGCCTGTAATCCTAGCACTTAGGGAGGTCAAGATGGTAGGAACACTTGAGGTCAGGAGTTTGAGACCAGCCTGAGCAAGAGCAAGACCTCATCTCTACAAAAAATAGAAAAATTAACCAGGCATGGTGGTGTACACCTGTTGTCCCAGTTACTCAGGAGGCTGAGCTAGAAGGATCCCTTGAGCCCAGGAGTTTGAGGTTGCAGTGAGCTGTGATGATGCCACTGCACTCTAGCCCAGATGACAGAGCAAGACCCTGTCTCAAAAAAAAGGGGGTGGGGGGCAGGACGGGGGTTCCTGGTCACTGGAGTCCTCAGCTTTTTCTGTCAGTCCCCTTATGAACACACTTTCTTCACATCGAATGTGTTTAACGTTTGACTAACTCTCGCTAATAACCAGAAGCCTGCAATGTGAAATAGTCTTAAGTGCAAATCTCTTGTTCTGGCTGTATGGATTGAGAAGAACCATAGGTGATACCCAGAGCTGTGACTTCCTCAGCTCACACCAACACTTCTTGTCTGTCTATGTGTAGAGATAACTTAGCTTGATGACCATATCTGGGAAATTTTTAGAAATTTAATAACTGTAGTTGAATAACAGATACAAGATATGGTAAAGAAATACTTCTTCCTGGTAATGCAAATGTTTACTGCCTATTAGTCTTTTCCTCCAAATAGTAATTTAAGCTTTTCTGTTCTGTAAACGTGCTTAATGCTTTCGCAGTTTCCCAGCAACTCTGCAACGAGTGTAGAAAGTAGTCATGCTTACCAAGAGAGCAAGTCTCCCTGTACTCGTGTTCTAAGTCTCACTGATTGGGTCGGGATAGTGTTTAAGAGCAGCATGAAGGGACACTGGCTTTGCTGTTCTGTCCTGGGTGGTTGTTTTACCATAACCTGTTAATCAGGAGATGTATAGTGCTGGCTTCTCCATGGTGTTTTGATTTTCAAATAATTCAGATGGTTTCTCCTGCCACATTTAGTGTCATCAGTTCTTAAAGCTGACATGGTGACATTCACCATTACACATTATGATGAGGCACTGGATTTTGCAAGGTTTTATACCTGGACTTTGGGTGGAAAATCATTCCTTATAATTTGTATTACCCAGGTTGTTAAACCATCCTTACCCTATGATAGTGATCTGCATCAAATGGTCTTAAGCTGGGTTTTTGCTCTTTTTTGTTTTTCTTTATATTCATACAGCTCAAAGCGCCTAAGCTGGATTATATAGAGCACAGGTAAAAATCTATTTGTCAAGGAAGTATTTCTATGGCCCTGTTTCGTGGGTTGAGTAAGTAGAATATCAGTAATATATGTTAAATATTTGAAGTAATGTTCTGCTAATTTTAAATATTGACAAGGAAGCTTTCGAAGTGGGAGGCCTCCTAACTTCCTTATCTTTTCATAAACGCTTAGCAATATCCCTGCAAGGAAAACAATTTTTATTGTTTCAGTTGTGTGGGTTTAACAATAAAATAATCCTCAGAATCTATATCCTCTGTACAGTTTGTCCTGTCTGTCCTTTCTGATATGCATTCACATTACTATATACTCCTGTTTTTTGTTTTTTTTTTTTTTCGAAACAGGGTCTCGCTCTGTTGCTCAGGCTAGCGTCCAATGGTATCATCACAGCTCACTGTAACCTCAGATTCCTGGGCTCAAGCGATCTTCCTGCCTCAGCCTCCTGAGTAGCTGGGACTACAGGCGCTCATAACACCATGCCCAGCTGATTTTTCTATTTTTTGTAGTGACGGGGTCTCACTATGTTGCTCAGGCTGGACTTGAACTCCTGGCCTCAAGTGAGCCTCCCAAAGTGCTAAGATTACAAGTGTGAGCCACTGTACCTGGCTACATTACTATATATTCTTATATGAAAAGTTTCTTGCCGGTTTTAATTTACCTTAGGCTATTTTGTCCTAGGCGCCCGCTGCAGACAGCAATGATTCAAGACGGCCTCATCTTCTGGCTGATTGATATTCTGAAGGATCCCGATTGCCTGTCTGACTACACACTGGAGTACTCGGTGGCTTTGCTCATGAACCTCTGCCTCCGGAGTGCAGGTCTCACAGCCCTGCCCCCATTCTGCTAGGGGATGGGACAAGATCTGGCCCTCGAATCTGGATTACCAATGAGCCTCCATGGTTCGCTCTGAGTCTCCTCATAGAAAACTGAAAAGAGAAAAAACAGTGGAAAGCATCTCCAGCTAGGTGTAAAGCTGTTCAGTCCATGAAGCCAAAATACCATTCTACCCTTGGAAAGAACGTCTTATATCTGTGTAGTGCCCACATTAAGAGGAAACTAAATTCGTTTACATTCTTCATCTTCATTGCATTATTCGAATGTAAGAAGTTAAGAATTATGATCCCCTTCTTGAAGAGAGAGAAGTATGTTCCCAGGATCCTACAGGACTATGTCGGTGGCAGGAGCAGTGATGATACACCGGGCTTCCTGCTCGTATTCAGTCGACTCCCCACCACCCCTGGAGATGGGGTGCTCCTGTAGGCATCACAGGCCCTTCACACAATCAGTAACAGTAGTGATTGTAGCTTTTCTGCAATATGCCCCGTTGAAAGCCTCTGTTACCTGGGATGAGAGAGGCTCCTCTAGAAGAAGTGCCAAGTCCAGGCTGTGGCCACCTCCAGTCTGAGCAGCCGCAGCGTTTAGAGAAAAAGCTTACCTGGGGGAATAGCCAGCTCAAGGGTATTTGTTGGAAGCACATTCACCTTCAGATGCTTTGTAATCTGAACCTCATAACCGTGTGACATTGACTGAGTAAATGACTGCTTTTTAGTCTTCTGTTTTAAAAAATAGCATATGCAAAAAGTCCTAGCTTTTAATACATTTATCAGTTTTCTTTCTTTATCAATTTATTGCAGTGTTATTGTGATGTTTGGGATTACTAAAATACTTGTATGGTTTTTATGATAGTGGTATATACACTCGGGAGGCAGAACATTGCTCCGTAACGTGCCGTACTTCACCACGGCGCATCGCTCTGTGCTCTGGCTGGCGATAACCACCGCCGTTTCCTGAGTACTCGGGCTCCGTGCTATCCCAAGTCCTTTACACACATTAGCTTACTTACCTCTACATCACCTTTTGGGGTATTAATAATAATCCCTATTTTAAAGAGGAGGAAACTGAGGCCCAGGTTGGTTAAGTGACTCACCCAGCGTCATATAGCTCATAAGCAGAGGAGCCAAGATTTGTACCCAAGTCTGCCTGACCTAAAACTGTGCTTCTGAGTTTAGACGTGACATGTTTGTTTTGGTTTGTTTCCTACAGGGAAGAACATGTGTGCCAAGGTGGCAGGCCTCGTGCTCAAGGTCCTTTCAGATCTGCTTGGCCATGAAAACCATGAGGTATTCTGCTAGCACTGCTGGCCCTGGGCGTGGGGAGGCTGCTCTCAGTACTCAGCACCTGTGACCTGACAGGTGCATGGCTGACCTAGGATAGTTACAGCATCTGCAAAGTTGTGTATATTCTCCCACCTCTGGGTTTTTTGGTTTTTTGTTTGTTTGTTTTTTGAGACACCTTCTCACTATGTTGCCCAGCCTGGTCTTAAACCCCTGAGCTCAAGCAATCCTCTTACCTCAGCCTCCCAAGTAACTGAGATTATAGGCATGTGCTACCGTGCCCGGCTTTTCCAGGTATTTTTATAAGTCACTTGGTATCTTTTATAATTTTGAAAATTTTAGAACTCAGAAACAGGAAGCTTTTCCTTCGCCTCTCCCTTATGGGCACCCTGGCCTCACTGGCCTGTGCCAGGCCTTCTCCTGCGGTACTTTTTCTCCTTATCGTCTAGCCCCCAACATTCCTACCTCAGTATCAACACTCCCTCTGGTGGGTTTAAAATATCCCATGGATGTGGATGAAGCCTTAAAAGAAATGTGATATTGTGTATTGAATTTGTAGCAATAGGTTGCCCCCTGGATGTTATTCTGCTTATGACTTTCCCTCTGTGTTTTAGGACCTTTCTATGTTGCCTTTTGTACATCCAGTTCATTAAGGATCACTCCTGCAAAGTAGTCCCTGGGTTGCACCCCTGCCATTTCACTTATCCAGTCTCTCAAGGGACTACACTTTGGGTGCCTCCCATTCTTTGCTGCCACTGAGGCCCTCAGTAGCCATCGCAGCACCTGCCCTGCGGGGGCTTGTGCCAGAGTGTCCTGGGAGAGTGTAGATACTGTCTGGCTCACAGCATATGTCAGTTTCAGGCCACTGAGTCCTGCCGAGTTGTCTTCCAGAATGGCTGTACTAGCTTTTGCTCTCACCAGCACACCTCGCCCCCTCCCCCACCAGCACCTATGGGCTGCTCTTTCTATTTTTTTTTTATTTTTATTTTTATTTTTTTTAATTTCAGCATATTATGGGGGTACAGATGTTTAGGTTACGTATGTTGCCCTTACCCCACCTCCCCCCCGAGTCCAGGTTTCAAGCATGTCCATCTCTCGGACGGTGCACACTGCACTCTTTGTGTATGCATATATACCCGTCCCCTCCTCCCCCTGCCCCCTCCCCACTGCCCGACATCCAATAGATGTTATTCTTATATGTACACTTATGTGTTGATCAGTTAATACCAATTTGATGGTGAGTACATGCGGTGCTTGTTTTTCTATTCTTGGGATACTTCTCTTAGTAGAATGCGTTCCAGCTCTATCCAGGAGTATACAAGAGGTGCTATATCACCATTGTTTCTTAAAGCTGAATAGTACTCCATGGTATACATATACCACATTTTATTAATACATTCATGTATTGATGGACACTTGGGTTGTTTCCACATCTTTGCAATTGTGAATTGTGCTGCTGTAAACATTCGGGTGCAGGTGTCTTTCTCATAGAGTATCATTTGATCTTTTGGGTAGATGCCCAGTAATGGGGATTGCTGGATCGAATGGTACTTCTAATTGTATCTCTTTAAGGTATCTCCATATTGCTTTCCACAGAGGTTGCACTAGTTTGCAGTCCCACGAGCAGTGTATGAGTGTTCCTATCTCTCCACATCCATGCCAACATTTATTGTTTTGGGACTTTTTGATAAAGGCCAGTCTCACTGGAGATAAGTGATATCTCATTGTGGTTTTGATTTGCATTTCCCTGATGATTAGAGATGTTGAACATTTTTTCATATGTTTTTGGGCCATTATTCTGTCTTCTTTTGAAAAGTTTCTGTTCATGTCCTTTGCCCACTTTTTGATAGGGTCGTTTGATTTTTTTCTTGTTGATTTTCCCGAGTTCTAAGTAGATTCT
>RJWJ010040747.1:0-13833 GCA_004363605.1 Indri indri
GACCCTCTGGCCCAGGCTACTATTTTATCTTGTGGACAGCTGTGTGAAAAGCACTGTTTTCTTCCTTACATTCCTAGGTGACCTAACGAAGGCGAGATAGCAGGTTCGGGGTCAGTAAGGGTCAGCTGAAAACTTTCCACTCTCTTAAGCAAGCAAGCGTAATACATAAGTTAATGGCTGGTTATTTGCTGCTTATGGTCTCTAGGCCCTAACATTCCCCACTGGTTTTCAGGAGGAATCAAATCATTGATTCTTCGTCATTTGTGTCACAGATATGCAGATAGTGAGTTTGAAGAACCATCGTGATGCAGGGTCTAACTAGCAATGCTGACAGGATAAAGATAAGTGGTCCTGTTATGGCTGACAAGAGCGTTGTCAGCCCTGGAGACTAAGAAAACAAGTTTTTATACTAATTATTGTTTTTCCTTCAGCTGTCTTCTCTTTCCCTTAACCTATTCCATACTTGGGAGAGGCTGTTTTTTATAACACCGGAGTGGTTGGCATAAAAACAACAGGTTTCGTCTAGAGTTACACAAAGACCCCCTTGTTTCAGGAACAAGAGGTCTAGGTCCTGGCGATTTTGTAGAACTACTTCTGCAAGGGAATCAACTGAGTGTTTTAAGCGGCTGACAGAATTTTCTAGTTCTCTGAGATCGAGATCGATCTGCTGACTCGAGGCTTTAAAATTTTGGTTGCTTGTTATTAATGTAGAGGTTCCTATGGCTGTTGAGCCTGCAATTCCTAATCCTAAGAGTGCAGGTACTAAGACAGGCACAGCTCGTTTGACACGAGAGGGCGCTGGAACCTGTAAATGTTCTCTTTCACTGTCACCAGAGTAGTAATACACTCGGGGAATGATATGTACAAGGATACAGAGATCTTTTTCTTGAGATATTATGGATGGCTGTATGCAGGGGGTGATTCCAGTCATGCAGGTGAACCAGGTGCCCTCTGGGGCGATTAGGAGTGATTTGCCCTCAGGATCTGTGGAGTTATCTATCTCTGTGACAGAGCTGCAGGAATTACTATAGGGAGACTTAGTTAGGTTAAATCCTGGGGAGTAAACATAAGTTCTCTCTCCCTGGAGATCTTCTAGGGTTAATTTAGGCTTTTGGCTCCATCTGCACAAATGTTGTTTCTGGGTTTCTACAGATGTTGAATTTTTAATATCTGTTTTAGCAGGGCCAACAGAGCGGTGGTTCTGGGTTTAGGGAGGTTCTGGGTTTAGGCAGAGCCAACAGTCCTCAGTTATGTTAGGACTGGTTGGATTCAGGAATTTATAAATTGAATTTAGTAAGTTAAGTAAGGGTTGTCTGCGAGGGGCAGGCGCGAAGGTGTGGAGAGGGAGGGTTGGAGGGGCATCTGATAATGAGTGGAGGGTCGGTTTGTTAATGGGTTTGGGGGGTTCAGTGAGTACTGGATTGAAGTATATGTCTCGGTTAGGCCCTATGGGGTTACTTGGCCTAGCCAGAGTAAATCTTTGTATGATGAATTGAACTCTTGGATCTGAGTACCCCCCTGTGGTGGCATACAGCCTGAAACCTCATGTTTTCCCAGATGCCCAAGTCTGGGTGTGTCATTGATAGATTTTAATGGTTATAGGGTTGAAGGACCCGAGTACATTCGTGGTGTAACTATGTTTGTCTTGAGTCAGTGAAATGTAGGGGTCCTTCTTTATCCAAGATGCAATTGTCTTACAACCCCATCTGGCACAACGGTACTCACCTTGTGTTTGACATTCCGGCGGCCTAGTTGCAGGATAAACATAGTATTTATAGGCCTGTAAGCCTTGTTCTAGTTTTCTATCTTTACATCCAAAGTTCCAGGCGCCGGTATAACCACCCCTCATACGTCCCAGTGACCTTACTTGGTATCCCCTTAACCCAGGATGTCTTCCCAGAACGTTACCAAATAGTTGGCAGAGATCAAAATGGATGACGGGTTGGGATAGGGTAGAGGTTTGGGACACTACAGCTTCATCGACCATCCGGGTGAGTGCCCACGTATAGTTTATGGGTTGGTGAGGAGTGCTGGTAGTCATGCTTAAGTAGACAGCTAAGAGGAACCAGAGGGATCCCTGGAAAGTCTTATCTTTAATGGGTCCTCGGTTGGCCGGGCGATCCACCTTTCAGGAAGTTAATCCGGAGTTGCTCTCTTGATCTGTGTGTGGTGGATCCAGTGACACTTCCCGGCTACCTTCGCAGCTGTTGGCGTGGTGAGGATCACTGGTAGGGGGCCAGTCCACCTGGCCTCCAAGGTAGCTGGTTGGAGCTTCTTTACCCAGACAAGGTCTCCAGGCTGCACCTGGAACAAAGCCTTTTCAGGAGGAAGATTAGTTGGTCCAGGATGAGCGGCCCTTACAAGGTCTCGGGTCTGCTGGGCACCAGACTGTAAGGCCTGTAATGACTTAAGAAGGGAATGGTTATTTATCTCTGCTACTTTGTCTTCCCCCAGCTTGGGGATGAGTGGGGGCGGTTGGTTGAACATGATTTCATAGGGGATCAGACCTTTAACATAAGGAGTACATCTAACCCTTAGCAGAGCAAAGGGGAGGAGGCTTATCCAGTCTTCATCAGTCTCTAGCCTTAGTTTACTTAGTGTTTTCTTTAAAGTTCTATTCATTTTTTTTTACCTGTCCTGAACTCTGAGGTCTATAAGCACAGTGTAATTTCCAATTAATTTTTAATATCTCAGTAATAGAGTTGTCTTGGCGATGAACGCCGGGCCATTGTCGGACCCCAGTGTCAGTGGGAGGTGAAATCTAGGGATAATTTCAGTCACTAACTTTTTTACAACTACCTGTGCTGTCTCTGACTTCATAGGAAAAGTTTCCGCCCATCCAGAGAAGGTGTTAATGAATACAAGCAAGTAACGGTATCTGTATTTGTCCAGTTTTACTTCTGTGAAGTCCATTTCCCACTTTTCCCCCAGGGCTTGTCCCCTCAACCTGGTCCCCGGGGGAGGATTAGTTCCTTTACCTGAATTGACTTGTGCACAGGTGAGACGTCTCGTTGCTACCTATTGGGTCATCTGATGCAGCCGGGGTATGTAGTAATCCCTCCGGAGAAGCTCAGTCAACTTGGTGCTGCCGAGGTGGGTGCTTTGATGTATTTGCCTGATTAGGTCTCATCCTAGGTGTTCAGGGACTAAGACCCTATTGTCTGGGAGGATTTTCTAACCTCCCAAATCAGCCCTAGTTTTTAGGGCTTTTCCTATTTTAAGTTCCTCTTTGGTGTAGTTTGGAGAGTTTGGCAGGAGCCGTTCTGGCAGAATGGGGAGAATCTGAAGCGGTCCCACTGGTTTTTGTGTGACTTCTTTGGCCGTCGCATCAGCAAAAGCATTTCCTCTCGCCACTGGGGAGTTCGTAGTTTGGTGTCCCTTGCAGTGGATGATGGCTACTTTTTTTGATAACCAGATGGCCTCTAGCAGGGCCAGTATCTCAGGTTTATTTTTTATTTCCTTGCCCCCTGAGGTTAAGAGGCCCTGCTCTTGGTAGAGCGCCCCATGTACGTGTGCTGTTGTAAACGCATATCTACTGTCTGTGTAGATATTGACAGTCTTATTTTTCCCCCGCCTCAGGGCTTGGGTTAGGGCCTGTCCTCTGGGCTGAGGTCCCATGCCCTAGGGCCTGTGCCCAAATAACCCGGTCAGTAGTTACTACAGCTGCCCCTGCATACCTGACTCCCTCAGACATGTAGCTGCTTCCATCCATATACAGTTCCTCATCAGGGTCTGGCCACGGGTGATTAGTAAGATCCACTCTTAGGTTGGTAAGAGACTTCAATATCTTGAAGCAGTTATGCAGCAGCTTTGAAGGTTCATCATCTGGAAGCAGGGTGGCAGGGTTGAGGGAGGCTGTCTTTAAGAAGCGAATCCTGGGCGGATCTAGCAATAGCACCTGGTACTGGGTTATACGCCAGTTGGAAAGCCATCTTTCAGGCAGGCTTTTTAGCAGAGTCTCCACCAAGTGGGGGGTGACTATACACAAGTCCTGCCCCAAAGTGAGCTTGGAGGCTTCCTTTGCCAGGACTGCTGTCGCAACAATGGTCCGCAAACAGCCTGGCCAGCCAGACGTTACAGGGTCTAGCCTTTTAGATAGGTATGTAACCAGTCTATTCCAGGGTCCTAGTTTTTGGGTTAGGACCCCTTTAGCTATCCCTCGAGTTTCAGCAACATATAACTGAAAAGGCTTGGTCAAATCGGACAAGGCTAATGCAGGGGCACTCACAAGTGCCTGTTTGAGGCATTTGAAGGCTTCAGTCTCATTTTCAGTCCAAATCAGGGTGTCTCCCTTTCCCCCTGTGCTAGCATACAGGGGTTTTGCTATCTCAGTAAACTTGGGGACCCAGAGTCTGCAGTAGCCCACTGCCCCCAGAAACTCCCGTACTTGTTTCTTGGTCTGGGGCTGTGGGATCTTCAGGATAGCTTCAATTCTACTGGTGGAGAGGGTTCGTTTGCCTTCCTTTAGTTCGTACCCTAGGTAGGTTGCTGTCTGGGTATAAAGCTGAGCCTTTTTAGCCGAAACACGGTAGCCCAACTGAGTTAATTCTATTAGTAAGTCCTCAGTAGTCCTTTTGCATGTGGCTTGATCCTTTGTGGCTAGGAGAAGATCATCCACATACTGCAGGAGGGTCATTTCTGGATGTTCCTGTCTAAAATGAACCAAGTCCTGGCTCAGGGCCTCATCAAACAGAGTGGGTGAGTTTTTGAAACCTTGCGGCAGTCTTGTCCAGGTCAATTGTCCAGAATACCCTCCCTCCGGGTCAGTCCATTCAAAAGCAAAGATGGGTTGACTTACTGCGGACAAAGGGAGCGAGAAGAAGGCATCCTTCAAGTCCAGTACTGTGTAGATCTGATGGCTTGGAGGTAGCAGACTCAGGAGGGTGTATGGGTTAGGCACAGTGGGGTGAATGGTCTCAATCTTCTTGTTGACTTCTCTGAGGTCTTGCACTGTTCGGTAGTCGTCAGTCCCTGGTTTTTGAATAGGAAGCAGAGGAGTATTCCAGGCTGACTGACAAGGAACTAGAATGCCTGTCTCCCGGAGTCTTTTAATATGGACAGCAATTCCCTTCCTTGCCTTTAGGCTTATAGGGTATTGTTGGACCCGGATTGGGGTGGCTGTGCTGGTTAGCTGGACAATAATAGGAGGCCGGTGGGAGACCAGTCCCGGTGGATTAGTTTCTGCCCACACACTGGGGATCTTGCTTTGAAGTTCCTGTAGGTAAGGGCTTAGAGCTAGCTGTGGGGGTGTTCCGTCTGTCAGTAGATATTCTTCTGACAGGGGACAAGTAAGGAGGATGGTGGATGGGCCTGGGTTAAATGAAAGTTCAGCCGTGTTCCCCTGAAAGGATATGGTCGCTTGCAATTTTTGGAGCAGGTCTCTTCCCAGGAGGGGTATGGGCATTCCGGCATCACCAGGAATGAGTGGGTGATGGTTTCTGCCCCGAGGTTAGTTATTCTAGTTTTTGTCCAGGGGTAGGCCTTGGTTTTTCCTGTGGCCCTTTGAACGAGGGTTTTGCTTTTGGAAATGGGTCCTTCAGCCCGTTGGAGAAGGGAGTACGTAGCTCTGCTATCTATCAGAAACTCCATGGGCTTGCCCCCGACATTTAGAGTTACCTTGGGCTCCTGGGGGCTTATCAGAATGGAGCCCCAGCCCCGTCAGTCGGTGCCCTCCATGAGGACCGGCACAGGCTTAGCCATCTCCTGCTTTCGGTGAGGGCATTCATTTTTCCAGTGACCGTGTTCCTTGCAGTAAGCACACTGGTCACGGCCCAAGCTGGCCTTCCTCCTTCTAGTGCTCCCATCTGATCTTTTGGGCCTTGTGCTTTTCTCAGCTTTATATTTTCCTTGTTCCACCATAGTGGATATGAGGATTTTGGCCATCCTTTTAGACTGGGCAGTCTCAGGGTCCTCCCTGTTGTTATAAATCTTCTGGGCGGTTTCTACTAATTCAGACAGCATTTTACCCTCAAATCCTTCTAACTTCTGCAGTTTTCTCCTAATATCTGGGGCGGACTGGGTGGCAAAAGCAATGTTAATAGCACGTCTATTCTCTGGTGCCTCTGGATCTATGGGAGTATGCAGGTGGTAAGCTTCAAAGAGGCATTCTAGGAACAACACCAGGGACTCGTTGGGTCCCTGTGTGGTCTCGCTTACCTTAGACAGATTAGTTGGCCTTCTAGCTGCGGCCCGTATGCCCCCAAGCAGAGTCTGGCGATACCGATCGAGAGCCTCCTTACCTCGGTCCTCATTGGGATCCCGGTCTGGTCGTGCAGAAGGGAAGACATGCTGTACTCGGACTGGGTCAGTGGTGGGTTGCCCATCCGGGTCAAGAATGAGTTTGGCTGCCTCCCTCCTTATCCGTTCGCGCTCTTTAGAAGTGAAGAGGGTATGGAGGAGCTGCTGGCAGTCCTCCCAGGTTGGCTGGTGAGTATAAAAGACAGTCTCCCGGAGAGAAATTAGTCCCTGAGGCTTCTCAGAAAAAGAAGGGTTTTGATTCTTCCAGTTATACAAATCACTAGTTGAGAAGGGGGGACATAAACCATGAATGGGGGATGGTAAGGCCCCCCTGGTGGGGAAGGGACCTGTCTTAGATGAAGGATTTGCGCTCCTGAGGAGTCAGACCCTGGCGAGGGGGGATCAGGAGAAGAGCTATAGTGTGAGCCACTTCGTGTGTGGGGAGGGCTGAAGGGCTCACAGGTCCCCCTAGGAGCCGGTTCGGGGGGAACAGTGGGATACGGTGGGGGTCCCAGCAATAGGGGATCCTCTGGTGGGTCAGTCAAAATGGGGCTCGGTTTCTCTGGGTCACATTTAAGGCCAGACTTTTCCTTTAAAGGAGGCACAGCCAAAAAAACTGCTTTTCCTCTTGCAGCCTTGTCCTTATGAGGCTTAAGACAAGACCGTAACCACTTAGGACTATCTACCAGGATATCATTCCAGATCTGTATATAAGGAATTTGTTCTGGATGTCCTGGGTTGCCAAAAACCAGAGCTGGTACCCGGTTGGCGAGGATGGCCTGGGTATTGCCCTCTGGGGGCCACCCCACTCCAAAGGTGGGCCATTCTCATTCACAATATTTCTGCAAATCAAAAGCATTAACAGAGAAGCCATAAGGTCTGGCTCGTTGCTGGAAGTCCTGGAAATTTTTCAAGACACATTCAAGGGGGGAATAGACAATACGTGACCCAGACTGGCCCATGGTGACAACAAAACACACAAGGTTAGGGATGAAAGGCCAAACGGACGACGGAAAACAGAGAACCACAAACAATGCAATTATTCAGTCAGTCTTGTTAGTCTTCTGTAGTCTCTGGCCTGGGTGTGGTTCAGGCCTTGGATTTCCCTGAGGTGGAGATGTGGCCAGCCACTGGTCCCGCCGCCTACAATAGGAACAATGGGGGTGACCTTGGCCAGCCCTGATTCCTTTCTGATTCTGTTCCTGATAACTTCCTGTTTTTATCTTTCCCTCCTTGTCTCTTGTTTGACTGGAGGGCACAGTACACTGAGCCACAATACACAGGTCAGGGCAAACACAAACCGAAGACAGTAAGACAATTGGCCAATATCACTCACACACGACCACAATCTCAGTTTAAGGTGTAACCTAGAGATGTACGCCCAACTGCAGTTGGAGGCGGCGTAGATGGGCCCGACCATGGTCTGTCAGTTGCAGGCGGCACTGGCAAGAAAGACAGTGATTAGGGCAGATGTTAGGGAGCCACTGAGGAGGCCCTGGATTCGGCCGGGTGGGTCTCCCCTCCCAGGCCTAGAATCCCCTTCTATCGTTGGCTGGATCTTTACCCAGCTCAACATTCTGGTCCCAACCTCCCCTGCAGAAAGCCAAAATCAGTATGCCAAGGAACCAAAGATTTGTCTAAATCAGTAACAGAAAGATGATGCCTACTATCACCCAATACAACACTGTTAGAGTTATCTTCTCTCCTATTCCCCAGTCCTCCGGGGACACCGAATAAAGTCCAATGCCAAACACAAGAGCCAACAGACCGCACACTCCGGCGGTGAGATAATAGGCCAGCCCAGTCATCTGACCGCACTACAGAACCAGTGGAGAAAGAAAGTAAGAGACCGAGATAGAAGGAAACCAGAAAACCAGGCCAAAAAACCAGATTCCCGCCGAGTGGCCCCGGTCTTACCCCTCTCGGGTGCCTCCCACTCTTTGGGATAAAACCAAGGGTTCCAGGTGACGTCTCACCTCTTGGAACCGGACCCTGGGAGCTTAGCTGCGTCCAGCCTCCCGAGGGCAACAACGGGCCCACAGACCAGAACAGACCAAAAATGCACTCACCGGTGGGCAGAACCAGAAGACTCGTCCAGGGGAGTTTGGTTGCCTTTGAGGTGTTGGGGGCTGGTGCGTTGTCTGGCCGTCGCCCCGGGCTGAGGAACATCTCTCAGGCCCCCCCCCCCCAACCCCCGGCAAGGCACTCGACTCTGCGCCCAGTCCCGGGCACCAGTGGTCACCAGGCGCCCTGTTTTGGGCAGATCTCGCTGGGGCCTCCAAATGTTATGGTCCGGAGAGTGAGAAAAGACCACTTAAGACCGAAACTGAGCCAAATTATGAGTCTTTATTAGCTGGCCAGCGACTGCCCCTGCACCGCTTAAAGGCAGTAGTACAGGAAAAGCAGTACTTAGCCATGAAAGGCCAGCTTTTTTAAAGGTAAAAATTACACACTGATAAATTATTTAATTGTTTGTATAAGCACAGTTACAGAAGCAAAAAAGCATTAGTCCTAACCATGGTACAATCTTATCTTGGGCCGACATGGTCTGGGAGGTTTTGGGAATTCTCCCCTTTTCTTAAATAAGTTCCGTAGGAGTTACAAGTCACAACTGTAACTTTACTTTGAAGCAAGTATAACAACATTAATCTCAGTTAAAATACATTTGACATCTCATTATCTAAGTCATATCACCTTCCACACAGGAAACATTGCCGGGCTGCTCAGTACTCTGGGACACTCCGACCCTCTGGTCCAGGCTACTATTTTATCTCATAGACAGCTATGTGAAAAGCACTGTTTTCTTCCTCACATTCCTAGGTGCCCTAACAAAGACGAGATAACAGGTTTGGGGTCAGTAAGGGTCAGCTGAAAACTTTCCACTCTCTTAAAAAAACAAACATAATACAGAAGTTAATGGCTGGTTTTTACTACTTACAGTCTCTAGACCCTAACACTAAGTGAATTTTTAATTTTAAGATTTAATGGATTTTTTCTTTTTGTAAAAAGCATTTGAAATGAGGGCATTCATATACTATACTTTTTATATCTGGAATGATGTTTAATTTTAAAGAGCACTTCAGGTAGAAACTTACATTTTTCTACAGATATCTAAATACCATTTCGTGTTTATATTGTTTAGTGAATCTCAAGTGTGGATAAGGATTTAAGCATTGCAATATGACAGGTAAGATAAAAACATAATTAGGAATAAAAATACCCATTTAGGAAATCCCTATTAAAATCATGAAGGGAGATGCTGAGAAAGGAAACCAAAACTTACTGCTCAATAAATATACTCTCATTTATAAAAAGTAGGAATAGGTATGTATCTTGGAGGCACGTGAAATCATTGGCGGCTCTAGACAAAGGATAAATAGAATGCTGGTAGAACATTCAGTAATAATAGCTGTTGAACTCCTATTTTTCTTTTTCAGAGAAGTGTAATGTTAGACTATGGGCAGTATGTCATTTCATTAAAATCTTCATTGGAAGAACTTTTTATCTTCATATTTCAAAAGTTCGTATCATTGTGTTTTTACTTAGTTTTTCAGATTTTCATTTCTCTTAATTTTAAAGTACATTTCTCTAAGCATATTTTATGTTTCATTCTCTTGCTTCTGATTTTATATATTTACCCCCTAAAACTCAAACATTGAACTGCGTAGCTAGCTTCTCAGAGTCACTATAATGAAAGAGAGAGGCCAGAGAATTTCCTCCTCCCCCCCCCCACCCCCGTGCTTTCAGACTAACCCAAGACGTGTTCATTTTGCAGCTCATGGAGCAGTTCCATCTCCTTTTGACCGTTACCTCTGCAATCGAGGTCTGAAGACTCTGCAAGTCCGAATGGAGAAGCATTTCAACAATGGAACGGCAGTTGCCCAGTTTCTGGAAACAAATCCTCGGGTAGAAAAGGTTGTTTATCCTGGTATGTTAATTTGATTTCTAAGCAGATATGCCTATACTAGGATTTCAACAGTTATCGTGAGCACCCTGTTTACGTAACATTTATTCGTAAGTTACAAATTTCATATATCTTTATGTTGGTCATTTATTTTTGAGTACTGCCGTGCGTCAGTCTCTGTGGTGGGTCTAGTGGAAAGCAGATAGACATGATCTGTGTCCTTGTGTTGCCTAGAGTCTAGTAGATGTTTGGATATTAGAGATTAGTTTTACATGTTAGATGTTACTGTGGTGGTGTTTAGTTTGAAGGGCTGTGTGTACCTATTCAAAGATTGCAACATTATACTTTTCAGCTGATTTGTTTGTAATCTTGTCAGCCCGCTCTTCTGCACTAGCTCTGACTTCAATCTGATAGAGCAGCTGTTCCCAAGCTTTTTGGCACCACGGCTGGCTTCATGGAAGACAGACCTTCCATGGCAGGGTTAGGCGTGGGAGGGGTGGGAGGCGAGAGCAGGTGGGGCGGTTTGGGGGCGAGGGAGTGGTGGTTCCAGGATGACCCAAGCCCAGGACATTCATTGTGCAGTCAAACCTCTTGGCCAATGACAATCTGCACGTGCAGTCGCTCCCCAGCGCCGGCACCACCGCCATAGCTCCCGCGACACATCAGCCCAGATCACCAGGCAGCAGACTCTCACAGGGAGCAACGTAGATCCCCGCATGTGCAGTCCACAGTAGGGTTTGTGCTCCTATGAGAATCCAGTGCTCCGGATCTGACAGGCAGTGGAGCCCCCCGCAGTGATGCCGGAAATTTGCAGTGGCCTCAAACACAGGTGAAGCCTCGCTGGTCTGCCCACCGCCCATAACCCGCCACAGGGCGTGGACCTCCAACAGGCCACAGGCGGGCACCGGGGGTTGGGGACTGCCATTATAGAGGTCTGTCCTGATGGAGATTTGATAATTTATGTCACAAAGTTCTACCGAGGGTCTCTTACTGCCTTTTCGAATTCCTTCACCTCTTCTAGCATCTGGAAATGCTCCTGTGGAATTAGGGGACTTACATGTTACTCTTTGAATTTATTTTACCAATCCCATAAGCTAGGGTGGCCTTAACTAAATAGTATTTTTTAAAAAATCCTTTCGAGGTAACGAGCCATGTAGTCTTGAGTATACAGGAGAATTAAGACTGGCCCCTGTCTGCAAGGAATTTAGATACACCAGGCAGAAACACCTGTGAGAAGAAATGCCCTATTTGTATTGTAGGTAAAGAGCCGTGACTAGTGTATATTTTGGATAGAGGGAGGGAGAAGAGTTTTGAGCTGTGCCCTGAAGAATGGGCGGCATTTGTTAAAAGGGCATGGACAAAACATTTCAGGTTTATTCAACATGTGTTTCTTAAAACAGAGTTGGCCCTGCCAACTATGGGCCGGGCTTTGGATTAGGAACTGGGACCTAATTATTATCAAATGAAATGGATTTGCCCCCATGGAGCTAGTCTGGTGAATAAGACAGATATTAAGCAAGAAATTACAGAAGGATATAATTAACAGGCGGAGTTGAGGTTAAAGGGACAGCATGTGCAAAGGTCCTGACATGAAAGAGAGTGTAGAGGCGCTGGCATAAAGAAAGTTGGAGAAGGACAAAAGTTAAGTCAATAGGAAGCTGGAGAGAGAGACAGGGGCCCTCACAAGTAGTCAGATGGGAGCATGTCATAAAGCTCAATGTTAGCTTTATTTGCAGTTTCTTTAAGAGGACAGTGAAATCCCCCCTCCCCCCATGACATGTTTGACTCTAAAATAACACTTTTCTGCTACCTTGTGATTACAGGGCTGCCCTCTCATCCACAGCATGAGTTGGCAAAGCGTCAGTGCACAGGTTGTATGGGGGTGGTCACATTTTATATTAAGGGCACTCTTCAACATGCTGAGACTTTCCTCAAGAACCTAAAGGTAAACTTCAAAATAGCTTCTTAAATTGTAGAGGCAAGAACTCCTTATAGCAGTTCATTATCTCTCACTTCTACCCAACCCAGATAATATTTTTGTACCTGCAGGTCACACCCATAAATCTCTTTGTAACGAAATGCACTGGATCAAGAAAGACTTAAATGCCAATGGCTCGGTGGCAGATATCTAAATATGTTCATTTGCTTAACTATGCACATACTAAAATCAGTTTGAGAGGGACAGAATGTTTTAATGCACTGGCATCCCAATTAATCTAAAAGTAAATCCCTTCTTCAGATGAAATAAGTGAAACCGGCCGGGCGCGGTGGCTCACGCCTGTAATCTTAGCACTCTGGGAGGCCAAGGTGGGCGGATTGTTTGAGCTCAGGAGTTCGAAACCAGGCTGAGCAAGAGCAAGACCCCGTCTTTACCAAAAACAGAAAGAAATTAATCGGACAACTAAAAATATATAGAAAAAATTAGCCGGGCATGGTGGCGCATGCCTGTAGTCCTAGCTACTCGGGAGGCTGAGGCAGAAGGATCGCTTGAGCCCAGGAGTTTGAGGTTGCTGTGAGCTAGGCTGACGCCACAGCACTCACTCTAGCCCGGGCAAAGGAGTGAGACTCTGTCTCAAAATAAAAAGAAATAGGTGAAACCTCAAGTAGTGTGTAATTAGTGCACTGCACAAAGGCTGTTGTGAAATCCTTCTTGCCAATGGCTTCCCAAATCCTGTGGCTCCCAGTGGGTTGAGGGAAGGGGAGGCCTTTGTCTAATGTTCACAGAGGTAGGAGGCTCTTGCAAGAGAGGCCTGTAGTAACTTCATACACTGGGCTTACCTTAACCTCATACAGTTTAAATACTGCAGGTCTAATAAATAGAAACCTACCCGATTAGTCAAAGCCCTCCTGGTGTCACCCTAATTTAATACAATTATGAGAGTAATGTTTAAAGCATTTGTAAAATTCAATGGCACTTAACACTAAATACGAAAACTAGGTGGTTTTTTCTTTTTTTCCACCTCTGCCAGTGAGGAGTTCAATGGATATATTAATAAGTGCTATGTATTAATTAGTAAATTTATATAACTTGGTAGACTTTTAGAGATTATTCTGTTTAAATGGTAACCACAGAGCTAGGTCTCAAATGTAGTAATTTTGAGGTTTTAGAGCTCATGTCATGTATTACTTAAATATAGGGACAAATTAGGAAGATACAAAAGTCTCACTTGGATCAGGTTTTAATGTTTTAAATAAAAGTTTAAACATAATATGTCTAAATGGTGAAATGATTGTTGCGGACTTTATTTTCATTTTTTTCCCTAAGTTTATTGCCAGGGCCATTGTTAGACTTTATTATTTTTATTTTACTAGAAGATCTTAATGCATGTTTTCTTTGCTATAGTTATTCACTCTGGCTGAGAGCTTGGGAAGATGTGAAAGTCTTGGTAAACTTCCGTAAGCACATTTATTTTTTTCTCAGTATTTCAAATTTGATATCAGCTTTAATGATTGTTTAGAAAAGGAGTGTGACACATTCATAGATATTTCAAGACATTAAACAAGAAGAATATCATGGCACTATGTAATCAGAATGGACTCTAACCCAGTCAGGATGGAGACCCTGATAAAATCTAATGGTGGGCTACTTATCGGTAAGCTGTGTCCATCCAAAAGTTGATTTCTTCCTTGTTCTGTATCAAAGAGATTCCAGCAGCAACTGTATTCTAGGATCTCTGACCTCTGATCCAGGG
>RJWJ010040748.1:0-13831 GCA_004363605.1 Indri indri
GTGGCACCCACACAGACGGGTTACACTCTACTGGGATCCATAGTTTTGGGATCATATTTTAGAGCCTAAAGGGTTGGAACCCATATGTTTGGAAAAATTATAGTTGGGTGCATAGAGTTGGAACATTCATTTCAGGTCCAATGAATGAGATGTTTAGGGGTGCAAATCATACACTTTGGACCCACAAAATTGAGTGTTGCAGGGTCAAGTCCATATTTTGGGATCTAAAGGGTGGGATGATTCCATCAACACAACGGGAATGAGCAGATTTGAAAGTGTTTCCTTCTGAAGAAAATGGTTAACCTGTTTGCTGAGACCTACTTTTTATAATCTATCCTACACACCGTGGCCCCATCTAGACATCTTTTGAAATCACCCACGGCCTCTTTGTTGTAAAACATCGATACATCAGTGACCTTTTCATCATCATATCAAAAGTATTATGCTCAGAACTTTTCTTTCTAGACCTTCCAGTCACTTGTTCAACAAATATCTATCAATCACCTTCAGTGGACCACACATTGTCTCAGATATGTGGGTGTCCATGAGCCAATCGACAATCCTTGCAGAACAGATTTCATAGCTGGGTTTGCATAAATGAATAAGGATTGTGTCACAAAAATGTTTGCTGATCACATTCTATATACCAGGTGTTGACCTAGGTACCTGGGTGTATCCGTGAACTAATCAGCTATCCTTGCTGAGTCGACATCCCAGTGGGGGCGACAGAAATGTGTAAGGAAGCTGATGTGAGTTAGACAGTGACATGACCTATGGAGAAAATAAATCTAGGAGGGACTACATTAGGAATGTTGGGGCAAGAAGTGGGTGAATACTTCAAATGGGGTTTCAGGACAGGCTTCATTGTGAAGGTGGATTTGAGCAAAGGCCTGGAACAGATGAGGAAGTGAGCCATGAATCTGGGATGCACTTGCAAGAGAGGGCAAAGGCAGTGCAAAGGTCCTGGGGCAGGAGGGTCTTTGGAACGCACAAGAGGCATTGAGCGGAGTGGAGAAGCTGAGGTTAGGTGGGTCAGGGGTAGAGAGATAGGAGATGAACCTCATCATGGGATTATGTCTGGCCAGAGGAGATCTTTGTAATTTACTCTGGGTAAGAAGATCACCCTAAGAAGAGCTTGTCACACAGTAGCATCCTCTGACCAGGGTTTTAAAGGAGCGCCCTGACTGCTTTGCTAGAAACTGACCAAAGCAGGTGCAGAAAAGCTAGGCATGAGTCTCCTACAGCCACCCACGGTAGTTCAGACCACAGAGATGTCGGCGAGAGTCACATTCAGGATCCGGGTAGGTAAGGAAATCCAACAAGGACTATCATAATACTCCAACTTCCTCCCCCTGCCCCCTGAGCATCTGGAAGGATAGAGTTGCCATTGTCCAAAATCATCAATCTTGACCCGTTTCCCACACCCGGGTGCCTCTGGGTCACGAGCGAGCGTCCCCGAAATCATGAAAGCTGAAGAGTAGGAGTGTGACTCAGGCAAGTGGATCAGCTTTGTAACAGCCTCAGGTATCTGCTCGTGGATTAGAACATCCCTTCCTTCCTTCATCCATCCACATTTAGTGGTTCATCGATTAGCACGATTGGCATGTGCCGCCCGTTCTCGGTGACTTCTTGCTTCCCTGTGGCTCCCTGAGCAAACGGAGCCAAACTCGACCAATTCCCTGAGCCAGCAGGCGGGGACGCGGAAGGGGAGGCCTCCCTCGGAATCGGTGGCGGGCAGCGCAGGGGTCCCGGGTCTGTCCCGGGCTGCGTGTTGAAGACAGCCTGTCCCCCGGCAGGCCGGGTTAACGAGGCCGAGAGCACCGGGTTACGGCGTGAGTGGTGTGTGCTCCCAGACAGAAAGGTAGAGACTTTCTGTCTCTGAAAAAAAGCCAGGACGAAATAAATTGAACTCTGTGTTGAAATGTTGCCAATCGGTGCTCAGCCTGTATTTCCAACCAGCACGATTTTGAAAAAAAAATAAATTAAATAAATAAATAAAACTTTTTTTTCCCGTTCAAGCAACGGAAGATAAGGGCTTCCTTCCAAATCCACGAACCTGTCTGGGCTGGGTCTGGGGACCGCCGACCCCGTGTTAAGGCAGTGAAGTCAGCCTTGATCAGGGACTTCGCGCCTTCCTCCCTGACACGCCTGACGGAGACGGCCCGGGTGCGGGTTCACGCGCAGGGCGTCAGGGAGCAGGTGGAGGTGGGCTCCGCAGAGAGGCGCTACCTGAACCGGCTCCCTGACATCACTTTGTCATCCCCCTCGGAGACTCGGGGCGGGCGGTGGCGCGACAGGGCTCGCGAGCAGACCCGGCGTTCGCAAGTGCCAGCTTGTCACGCTCATCAGGCGCGAGCGGCTGGAGTAGAAGGTGCTTTTTTTTTTTTTTTTTTTAATGCTACCCCAGAGTCAATTAAAATACAGTCAGGCTGACATCTGCAGAATACAGAATGATCAAAGCCAAAAATGCCCATACAGCTTCTGACATAAAAACAGTGTGTTTGGCGGAAGACTGACACACTGTAACAGGTCAGGTAATTATGAGAAAATCTATGATATATCTGTTGCAATTGCTTAGTTTGTCCCGGTTACCAGAGCCATCAAACAAAACAGAGCGCTCACTTCCCCCTGATGGCTCCTGAAGCCGGTGACACCCTCTCGCGACGCTGATACAGATGGCATCTCCGGAGAGACTGAATTAATTTGACAGTAAATAGGTGATAGCGGTTACTGGCTTCTTTAAATATATATATTTTTAATTGCACCAGGACAGGTTTTATTTTTGCACATCGGGGAATAGCTGGGAAGGCATTCCGTGCTCTCGTTAGCAATGCACCCTCCTCCCATTTCACGGAGCTGTTTGAGTACACGCGCACGCACACACACACACACACACATGCACGCATGCACCAAAGTTGTTATTTGCTGTGCATCACTACACATGCACGCAGACAATTTGCTGTTGTTTTACCGAATGCATGATAATTGCTCTAAAGCAACATATTTTTTTCCCCTCTCTCCCCAGCCTCCCCCAGCCCCCGCCACCACCACCCTCCGCCCCACCGCCAACACCCAAAGCTGAACACATGCGTTCATTTTGATGATTAAGGGATTCTCCCGTCTTTTGCCTTGATGTGTTTATTAAATTAATGGAGCTGGAGACAGATGAATCTGTGTGCTCGGGGTACAGCCAGGCAAAAGCCACGGGTGTATTTCACGGGGCCGCGTGTTCTCTGCCAACATCGTAATTGGCTTAATGGATTTGCCGTTATGCGCTCTGGATCCTTCCCCCTCTCTCAGGCAAACTAATTACAGCTTTTTACATTAAATTCTAATAGATTTCAATTTATCTCCTCTAAATTATCACAATGATTACAGTAATAAATTAGGCCCAGCGACACCATTCATCAAAAACACTTAGAGCCTCACGTCGTAGCAGCAGACCACAGCACGTGCTGACTAAATGGAGCCCTGATTTGTTGCCCGGGCGATGTGTTTGCTGGGATGCTACCCGAGAGAGTGTGTGTGTGTGTGAGCGGATCTGTGATTTATTCTGAAAGGCTGCAAATAGTCCCTGCGGAAGAGATTCCACTCAAGGGTAGGAGATAATGATCGTGTCCTGTCCTGAGTTCCCTGTTTGTTTGTTTCTTTGTTTGTTTGTTTTTCCTTCCTTTTTGAGCAGTGCGTCACCCACACAAAGGTGCATGCTCAACATCCCCTTTGCTGAGCGGAGTGAGCATCAGATTTCGATTCTATTACTGGCACCTTCCGGTCCATTTTAATGGCCTCCCATTATTGCAGCTGTGGAGGTGAAAGCATGACTTCAGGACACTTAATCAGAGCCACCGTCCTGCGATCGCAGGACGTCAAACGCCAGCCGGGCTTCAGTGGCCGGGAGAGGCTGCCTGGCTGGATTTGTCACTGAGGCAGAGTGTCATGCGTGGGCACTCTGAAAAGTGCACGGCTGACGCCCGTATCAATAGAAGCAGGACAGGTGGACCCTGATTTGTCAGAGAGTTAGACAGGTGACTTCTTCTTCTTTCTTTTTAAAGGTAACTAGACCCAACTTTCAGATTTGCTTTCAAAACTCTGGACACGATGGCTTCAGGGCCGTTGTGTCGTGGAAAAGCTTATTTGTGCAACCAGATGAAAGGTGGGCCAGAGCTCAGGGTGCAACGGGAAACCAATTTCTTTCAAGGGGCACACGCTTCTGTTTTGTTTTCTTTTTAGATTATTAGAACTGCAATATATCCTTTTAAATAACATGCTTTTGAATTTTTTTTTTCTTTTACTTCCTAGGCTTATAATAATGTCAAAGCAATTGCTTTTATATAAGCTGTGCAGGGCTATTGAAACCATTATAATCAGTGCATGAGTTCTACAAGAAACCTCCCCTTAAAATGCAAGCAAAACACCTTTGGATGCTGTTGAGTGCACGGGTGGGCAAACTTTTTCTGGAAAGGGTCAGATAGGAAATAATGTGTGCTGTCTGGGCAATTTGTTCTCTGCAGTGACTATGGAACTCTACCGTTGTAGAGCAGAAGCAGCCGTAGAAAATGCATGGACCAGTGAACATGCCTGTGTTCCAATAAAACTTTATTTACAAAAACAGCTGTGGGGCTGGATCTGACCTGCAGGTCCCAGTGTGATTTCATGCCCCGAGTCACTTAAACAGAGTAATGAGCCTCCACCCCTTGCATATTTCAGGAGACATTTGACTTACTGCAATTTTTACCCCAAATTTATTTTGAGAGGCACCCAGATCGGCTAAAATAGAAGGTAGGTCTCCTGTTTACCTCTGATGTCATTATCCCAGGATGGATAAGGACAGCAATGCCAGGCGCGGTGGCTCACTCTGGGAGGCCGAGGCGGGAGGATCGCTTGAGGCCAGGAGTTCGAGACCAGCCTGGGCAACATGGCAAGACCCTGTCTGTAAAATAAATAAATAAAAATTAACACAATAATGAACATGCGTGTGTGATCCAAACCAAGAACTCCTCCTCAGCATCCTTCTTAAAACAGCACACCAGGAAGGGTCAGAGTGAAATGCAAGACAAACTCCTTTGCTGTTCCGACCTGCATGCAACCTTCAAGATTTCATGCTCAAATCTTCAAATGTCTATATTTTTTTCTAACAGCATATCCTTCTATGAAACAGAAAACCAGTCTTTGAAATGCGTGTTGTTCGGTCTACACATCTGTGAAAACGCAGACAAGCTTTCAGCTAACCCCAACTTGGCAGGTCTCGGTTCTGCACAATTTTTATCTTTAGTCGTAGAAAATGCTAACCAGCTGCAGTATCCTAACTTCGTGAACACCCCTAAGATTTTCCCAGAAACCCGGCGTCCTGAGACAACACGTGAGTGTGATTACCTGATCTCTGATTTAAGATGCTACTGTGTGGCGCTATCAAAGAATAAACACGGTGTGGCTGTGAGTGGGTGTGTGGAAGATGCTCATGTGGGAATCGTAGACAGTAGAGGCCCAACAGAGAAATGCAATTTTCCTTCACTTTGTCTCTCTCTGTCTCTGTCTGTATCTGTCTCTCTCTGCCCAGAGAGTTTCCAGTTGTATATACACAAGGAAGGAGAAGAAACTGAGAGAGAAGGAACAGGAAGGGAGACAGAGACAGGGAGAGAGACCAAGAGACAGAGAGGAGTCTGTAGGTGAATATCAGGAACCCCTAGATCTGTGAGACCCCACCAAGAACACACAGACCAACCTTCCTCCTAAAGAAACGTGTCTCCCACGATGGAAGCCAATGGTTGGTGAGAGCCCGGCATGGGTGTGGGGAGACAATTTGCTCAGAAGCTGCTGCGGGGTCCGGGTGGCCACCGCGCGGGGAATGAGCCCGTCCTCAGGCGTCCGCCATGATTCTGCCGGTGGCGGGGTCTCCGTGACTGGCCAGCCGCAGCCCAGCCTGGCAGGGCGGCTCTGGGGCCCGTGGGAGCTCCGCTTGGCCGGACGGAGGGACCGGGCTGGCAGGGGCGCTCGGGAGCCTGTGGCCCGGGCCTCGGTCCCAGGAGGGCGCAGGCACAGGGTGGAAGAGGGTGACAACCAAGGAACAAGAAGCCAGACCAGCTGGAGGGGACGGGAGGAGGAGGAGGAAGGAGGAGGGGGAGGGGCTGCTCTTTTTGTCTTGCAGAAAGCAAGGGAGACCAACCACAAGGTCCCACCGGTTTTATTCTCCCAGACAGAACCTGATGGCTCCGTGCACATTTGGATTGCTGGAGGGAACATGTGTGTGTGTTGTATCCACACATGCAACATGTGTGTATATGTATGTATAGAGAGCGTTTTTATATTTAGTATGCATACGTAACATGCATTTGCGTGTATGCATAATATAGAGAGAAGATAGGTGTACATAATAGGCTATATGTATAGAATGTGTTACATATGTATATGTGTTTATACATGTTACATATATGTGTGCCTGTATGTATAAAGACAGTGGTGTATACATATAATATACATATATGCAGGTATAGCATATATATCTATGTGTATATGCAGGGAGTTTTATATATATGCTGTATATACATATATAACACATATATGGGGGATGTTTTGTATATTATAGAAACATACACACATATATTATATACACATGGTCTGTCTGCTCACCTGGACCCCTCACCTGCTTCTATAAGGCATCCTCACATTCAGGTGTCACAGCCTCAGCCTGGGCAAGCTCAGTGCTCTCCCCTGTGACCCATTCAGCAGAACATGGGAGACAGGAGTTTTTAAGGAGAGAGCAGAAAATGGGCTTTATATAAATGACTCCAGCTCTGAATTAGCATCCAAGCATCATTAAACGTGTCCCTCCAATTAACTTTTTAACACAGCTTACTGCATGAGCCCAAGTAAATACCGCATACAAAATAACAGTAGCCCATTCACCTTACAGAAAGTAAATTACATTTTTTTTCACCGCAAAGTGGATACACGGATTATGCCCCTTAACTTTTTTTTGTATTTCTGTATAATGGAAAGTCCTGAAAAATTACCAGAGGGAACAACCTCCAGGCCTCAGGTTTGGCTGAAATTAAGTGTGTTCTATTCATTGTCACCAATTCTGCCTGAAATTACAAGGTGCGACTGCACGGCGACCTTAGCAGTAACTTCCAACTCCCAACTCCCATTGTGGTTTCATCGATAATCTGCTGTGGTCACGCGCCTACGGGTGCCAGCTGCACAGAAGTTCTGAGAAATAGGCAAGTCATCGAAACGGGGACCGTTTGTCCTGTAGGAGCTCACGCCACGGTGGTTTACGGAGAAGACATCTGCTCCGTGGGCTGTGCGGACAGCCAGCTGTTTTCCTGTATCTGTGTCTCTCACCAACTCCAAATTGTACGTTTTCCCACAGTTCACAAGACGTACGTTCTTGCCTGTGTTCGCTAACCGCGGAAGGTGTGTGACGACTTAATCCATAATCAACTTTCTGTTTTGTTTGTGGGGGTGGGGAGTGCATGAAATAACAGCGTGTCTTTGAACCCGTGGAGTTTTATGTTTGGTGGTGGGGGGGGGGGTGCTGCTTGTCACCGAGACGCAAAGGGCTCTTGGAGAGCATATAGCTCAGCTCTCCATCCAGCAGGAGTGTTGGATTCACAATAGCCAAGACGTGCAGGCCACCTAAGCTGAGTGGTATATGCACACAACGGAACGCTATCCAGCCTTTAAAAGATGGGGAAATTCTGTCGTCAGCAACAACACGAAAGAACCTTGAGGACATTAATTGTAATAAGTGTTGTGAATAAATGTTCCTTTCCTTCCGTTATTTGTCCCAACCTACCTGTTGCCCCGGCCCACTGTGCTACCTAGAGCAGGTATCAGTGTGGTCCTGCTAATAAACAGATGGAGGTAGAAGCGTGCAAATGTGTATTAATGTAGGCATACACAGAGAGGTACACAGGGATAGAGGTATGTAGATAGATACATAGACATGGGTATACATAGAGGTACAGGTATAGGTGTGCATACAGGTATAGTTATGGATATAGGTATAGGAACACACCAGTATAGGTAGATATAGACATTATAATTTTATATATAGGTATAAATAGAGACAGAGAGAATAGTTAGACATAGCTGCACATAGACATGGATGGGTATGCATAGAAATACAGGTACAGGTGTGCATACAGGTATAGTTATGGATATAGGTATAGGTACACATCAGTATAGGTAGATATAAATGTTATACATATAGATACAGGTATAAATACAGAGAGAGCTGTAGAGAATACTGAGACATAGCTCCACATAGACATAGACAGTTCTACATAGAAATACAGGTACGGGTGTGCATACAGGTGTAGTTACGGATATAGGTACAGGTACACATCAGTATAGGTAGATATAGACATTATACGTACAGATACAGGTATAAATACAGAGAGAGCTGTAGAGAATACTTGGACATAGCTACACATAGACATAGATGGGTATACATACAAATACAGGTGCAGGTATACACATAGGCATCATTACAGATAGATATATAGATACACACTTATATAGCTATGCACAGATAGGCATAAATATACATGCAGGTAGTGTTGCAGACATACACATGGAGTGTACTTAGATACAGACATGCACAGGTATGTATACATATCAGTATACGTGTAAATATAGACAGACATGTGCGTATATTGCACAAGTAGTTTGCAATTCTCCAGCAACCTACAGATAAAGGAAGTGTTTTCAGGAAACGTTCTGATGATTTGAAAACATGCTACGTCGCGACCAGATTCTGCAAAAAGTGGGGAATCCCGCCGCCCCGCACCTCCCACCTGTTCCACCCACATCGGGGGAAGCAGGTGAATTCACCTGGGACCACGCAAAGCCTCTCTGAAAAGAAGGACTGAGGACGTGCACTAGAGTCTGCTCGCTAAAGGCACTAATGCAAGAGCCATTCTCCCTCCCAAAGGGGCCAGGGGGCAGGTACCAGTGTGGGTTGTCATCAAATTCATTGGTAAACGCCCACAATTAAAACAACACGAAACTCGCTCCGCCGACCTGCTCTAGAGGTTGCAGTTACGACGCACATCACAGTGATGCTGCCGGGACGTCCCAGCGGCTCAGGGTCAGGGTGCGGGTGGTGGGTGTGCAGGTGTCCAGGTATCTCCCGGATTTCGTTTTCAAAGTCCCCACGCTCAGTTGTTCACGGGCACCTGCCCGTCTCTGAGGCTGGACCTGGGAGACAAAGCTCGTCTGCTGTTCAGGTTAGACTCGCTGACTCTTGCAACCCCCCCAGCTGGGGGACAGAGAGGGAGGGGGGGGAGGGGAGACAGAGAACAAGAGGTGTCATGTGCGTGGTTTGTGACAGGCATTCGCCTGCTCGTCTCGCGGTACATTTGTGCATGCCTGTGTGCGGTTGTGTGTGCACGGACATTCATCCACCCATCAATCGCTGCCCGTGTGCATTTTGGTGTGTGTGGGTTGTGGGGTCATAGTGTGATTCACCCTTCCACATCTCTGTGCAGGGAGGTGTGTGTCTGGGTGTGCTTGATTTCCTGTGTTAGCAATGCCTAAGAAGTCTTTGATTGTTATTGTTATTATTATTTTTGCTTGCATAGGATTTGGGTTAGCGACATCTGGAAGTAAGAGGCAGACAGCTGTTTGTGGGCCTGGTTAGGCAATCAACGTCCGTCAAGAACCTCCACAAGAGCTGCCATTCATTCATTCACGCCCTCATTCATTCCAACACTAATGGAGCACGTACTGTATTCCCGGAGACATACATGAGATACACAAAAGTATCATTCATTCATGCCCTCACTTGTTCCAACGCTAACGGAGCACCAACTGTATTCTGGGAGACATACATGAGATAGAAAAGCATCATTCATTCATGCCCTCATTCATTCCAATGCTAACAGAGCACCTACTGTATTCTGGGAGACATACGCGAGATACGCAAAAGCGTCATTCATTCACTCCCTCACTCATTCCAACGTTAACGGACCACCTACTGTATTCCGGGAGAAATACGTGAGATATGCAAAAGCATCATTCATTCATGCCCTCACTCATTCCAACGCTAAGGGAGCACCTACTGTATTCCCAGAGATATACATGAGATACACAAAAGCATTCCTTCCCCTGAGGGGCTTCACGGGAGAGTAGCCAATGCAGACGTCCGTTCCAACAAGCAAATGAGTACAGGCGCGGCGCGCCTGAGAAGGAAGACTTTGGGGAGTGACAAAGAGAAAGTCCCACCCGGAAGCCTCGACAGGAGAGGCTTCCTTTCTCATTCCTGCACCACGTCCCGACGGGTCCCATGTCTGTGCCCCACACAAGGGACTCAAAAGCGTGTGAGCAACTCACAATCGCAAAGATATGGAACCAACCTCAGTGCCCGCCCGATGAGTGCATAAAGAATACACCAGGAACACTGCTCAGCCATAAGGAAAAAAAAAAAGAATGAAATAAGGTCTTTTGCAGCAAGTTGGATGGAACACTGGAAGCATTGTCCTAAGTGAAGTATCTCAAGAATGGAAAAACAGACACCGCGTGTTCTCACTTATACGCGGGAGCTAAATGATGGGTCTACGAGGGACACAGACTTTGGAGACTCAGAAGGGGCAACAGGACGAGGCCAGTCCTTGCCCAAGGAAGGCCTGTGTCTTGGTAAGAACTGACTGTGGGTCACTGGCAGGTCCGTAGGTCCACAAACATAGTAAAGAAACATACAAAACAATACACAGGGAATGATTTCTTTTCTGGCGCGTGAGTGCACTCCATTTCTTTCTATCCTGTGTGTTCCTGGGATACAACATCGAAATGCCCCTGTCCCCACCAGGGTTTTGCTAAGATCCCTTTAGCCGACCTTCTGTTCTTGAAGGGGCTTGGTTTGCTCGGTAGCTGAGAGTCCACACAGAGCCGTCCTGGAATGTTTAAAAACATTCTCTGAACCAGAACCGACGTCTACAGATTCTCGTAGACAAGTAGTTATCAGAAATTGCCTGTGCGGGTCACACTGAGAATGGGTCAAAACACATAAAACCACTCGGGGTAAACGACAATGTCTTAAACACAACACAAACAGGACTTTTCACAAAAAAATAAAAGACTGATAAATTTGGCAACTGAAACTTCAGATATCTATCCAGGAGCAGAGTGCATTCAGAGAGCAAAACTGTCTGTTACAACCGGGGGATGATTGTGTTGTTGGGGCTCGGAAAACAGTGCTCCTAAATGAGGTCCTCAGAAGCAAAAGTGTCCCTCTGACCTTCTCCTGCCCTCCTGTCTCTGTCCCATCCTGCCCCGAGGTAACCATGGAAACCAGAATCCTTGTTCCCCAAGGCAGGTCGCAGAAAGCAGAACCCCTTCCCCAAATCCAGCCATAAACTCTAAAAATATCACTCCAACTTTGCCTCCAACTTTCTGTGCAAAACTGGCCATAAGGAAGTTCTCTGACCTGCCTTGCTTGGCTGTAGGTCATGAGACCCCCCACCCCAGAGAGGGTCCCGCCCCACACCCAGAAGGAAGGAGGCTGCTCAGAGAGGCCAAGAAGCGTCTAGACAGACAGGCCTTCCTGGGTTCCCCCTCAGTCCGTCAGCATCAGATCAGGCCCTTTCGTCCCATCCTATTTCTACACGGCTGCCCACGCTGTGCTGAACCTGAGCATAAACATGGAAGGGTAGAGAGACATTTGTTTTTCTCCCCTTGACTCCCCACCAGAATGGCTAAAGTTAAGATGATGCGGGAACTCCTAGGGTGAGACCGTGCCGTTTTTATGATTTACCAGTAATCCATGCAGAGCGGGACATGAAGCCACCAGGCCCTCCCTTGGAAAGGGCGGTGGCTCTAGACACCGCCAGCCACCGGGGAGGCAGCGCGAACGGGAGTGGGCCGCCGCAGCCCTGCGGGAGCTCACACGTAGGCTGGGTTCTGCAAACACCGAAAGGCGGAGGCCCAAGCCCTCCAGATCTAGCAATCGGAATTTAGCGAGAGTCTTGGGACATGTGTTAGATTCACCGTTACCAAATATTAACCACACTGAGTGGATTCCGCAGCAGAAATTTGTTCTCTTGCAGTTTGCAAGGCTGGAAATCTGGGAGCAGCGTGTTGATGGGCCGCGCTCCCTCCGAAGGCTGCAGGGAAGGATGTGAACAGGACCTCTCTCCGGACATTGGACTCCTCCTTGGCTGTGGCCACGTTGCCCCGATATCCACGAGGGGTTCTCCCTGTGTCCTATGTCTCTCTTACCATAAGGACACAGGACATGTTAGATTTGGGGCTCACCCTGTCTCAGCACGACCTCATCTTTTTTTTTTTTTTTTTTTTTTTTTGAGACAGAGTCTGGCTCTGTCGCCCAGGCTAGAGTGCCATGGCATCAGCCTAGCTCACAGCAACCTCAAACTCCTGAGCTTAAGGGATCCTCCTGCCTCAGCCTCCCGAGTAGCTGGGACTACAGGCATGCGCCACCATGCCCGGCTAATTTTTTTACATATTTTTAGTTGTCCGATTAATTTCTTTCTATTTTTAGTAGAGACGGGGTCTCGCTCTTGCTCAGGCTGGTTTTGAACTCCTGAGCCCAAACAATCTGCCCGCCTCGGCCTCCCAGAGTGCTAGGATTACACGCGTGAGCCACCACGCCTGGCCCGACCTCATGTTTAACTATTGACAATTATATCTGCTTCCAGGGTTCCAGAATCAAACTGTTTCTCATTCCCCTCCTCTCCCGATTGGCAAACTGTTTTCAAATTAAGAAATTGCTTATGGTCCAAGACCAAATCAAAGCCAGTCTATAAGACTCTCTGGTGCAATCTTAGAAAGATTTAAGGTGATGCGTCAGAGTCACTTGTGACCGCCACGTGGGACTTTCCGCACCTGCCAGTCTCTCCTTCAAGGCATTCAAATTTTATTTCGTATCTGAATGCACATGGCCTTTCCCGAGCACATACCAAGTGTACCATCGCGGAAAAACTCTGCACGATTCAATCTGTGACGTTCCATAAGTCAGGCACAGACTCATGCAGGGACCCAGTTGATGCTCACAAACTCTGACGAAGATGACTTACCTTACGGTCATCTTGAACAGCCCCTGCCGAGCCCCGTCCAAACCATAGATTTAGGAGGTTTCTTGATTTTTTGTTGCTTGTTTGTGTTTGGTTTGAGGTTATTTATTATGCAACAATGAGATACGTGAATAAAGATACTCACTTTGTATTTGGATTGCGTGCTTTCTGACAATTCCCCTAATAAAAATGCCCACAGAAGTGGATAATATCAACAGTAATAAAAATAGTTAAAATGTATCAAGCTACTCAAATAAAAATAGTTAAAATGTATCAAGCTACCCAAATAAAAATAGTTAAAATGTATCAAGCTGCCAGTCACAGCGGTATATAACAAATTGTTCAATATTAGGGAAATAGCTACATTGTATCAATAGATAAATTGCTTGGCTACTGTGAAATTTTTCAAAGTGCTGTTATATAGTAATTTGGAAGCATTCTAGTCATAAAGTGCATGGAAAAAAGAGACATAAAAATATTTTTGTACATATGACCACATCTAGGAGAAAATAAATATTCCCCCCAAAATAATAATTATGTCTGCAATGACCCTATTTCCAAATAAGGTCATATTCTGAGATACTTGGGGTTAGGACTCCCAGATGTCAATTTAGAGGGGAAACAACGTCACCAGTGACAGAACCGTTGCCTGGAGTCCCCGGATGGGCCGTGGATGAAGAAAGAGATGGTATTTGCAGCAGGTGTTGGCGGTGAAGCTTCACCCTGTCCGTGTCCCTCTCGGGGGCACTGAAGAAGGGTCTCTGGGCTGCCGTCATCTGTCCTAAGAGGCCTCTGTCCTC
>RJWJ010040749.1:0-13821 GCA_004363605.1 Indri indri
CTATCACTAGAGTGAATAGACAGCCCACAGAATGGGAAAAAATATTTGCTCTCTACACATCTGACAAAGGGCTGATAACCAGAATCTATCTAGAACTCAAAAAAATCAATAAGAAAAAATCAAACAACCCCATCAACAAATGGGCAAAGGAAATGAACAGAAACTTTTCAAAAGAAGACAGAATAATGGCCAGCAAACACATAAAAAAATGATCAACATCTCTAATCATTAGAGAAATGCAAATTAAAACCACGATGAGATATCACCTAACCCCGATGAGATTGGCCTCAATCAAAAGATCCCAAAACAACAAATGTTGGTGAGGATGTGGAGAGACAGGAACACTCTTACACTGCTGGTGGGACTGCAAATTAGTGAAACCTCTGTGGAAAAGAATTTGGAGATACCTCAGAGAGCTAAAAATAGAAATACCATTCCATCCAGCAATAGCTCTATTAGGCATCTACCCAAAAGAGCACAAAACATTCTACGATAAAGACATCTGCACCCGAATGTTTATGGCAGCACAATTCACTATTGCAAGGATGTGGAAACAACCCAAGCGCCTGTCAATCCATGAGTGGATTATTAAAATTTGGTATATGTTTACAATGGAATATTACTCAATCATAAGAAATGACAGTGATCTAGCACCTCTTATACTTTCCTGGATTAAACTTGAGCCCATTATCCAAAGTGAGGTACTACAAGAGCAGAAGAACGGGCTCCACTTGTACTCGCCATAAAATTGGTACTAACTGATCAACACTAGGGTGACCACATGGCAGAAATACTCTCTAGGGATTAGGGGGATGGGGGTAAATCCACAACTAAAGGACATGGGGAGCACTATGGTGGGGGGAGGGCATGCCTTTAACCCGCACTTGGGTGAGGCAAAGGCATAAAGTGTAACCATAATGTTTGTACCCTCACAATACTCTGGAATAATAATAATAATAAAAAAGGTGGCCCATTGAATCCCATATCTAGAATCCAGATGTCACTGAAATTTCAGGGACACTGTCCAGGAGTTACAGGTTGGTAGATCCATTCGTGTGCCAGCTGTATCAACAGGAACTTACAGTGCAGTGGCAAGCATCGCAAGATCCCAAGACCCTGGACCAGGAAACACAGCAACTCGAAAGCAAAGCACTTCCAGGTTTTGGTTTGTCCATCCTCATTCGCAGCTCCTTTGCTTTCTTCCTCACTATTCTCCTGTTGGCCCACCTGCCTCCTTTTCTCTCACTGTCCGTCTCTCCCTCTTCTCACTCTTCCTCTCTTTCCTTTCTTCTTTTTCCCTTTCTGCCCTTCTCTGTGCTCCTCTTTCATTCAGTTCCCCCAGACAACTGTTTTCTCTATTCTTCCCATCCTCAACTCTTGCTCATACTCCAACTTGCAGAATATCATCGTCATCATTTCTCTCTCCACAGCTGGTCACGTTCCTTTTTACTACCACACCCCAGGGCTGTCCAATCTTTGCGTCATAACCAGTTCTCTGTTGTTCTCTCCCAAGCCCTTCTGGCAATCTTTTGACTGCTGGGTAGGCTGGAGAAAATCTTCCTATTCTGCCACAAAGCCTTTCATAGGTTTAAGTCTCACTGATGTGAACCCAATGAACCTAAAATTTCCTTCTCCCCTTTTAAATAAGGCCATTTTAACCATATAAAAAAGTGGTTCTCAAATTTTAAAGACCCCACAAGAGATCCATAATGTCTTGGAATGGGACCCAGAAATCTACTTATTTAACAATAGCCCCATTCCAGCTGATTTTGATACAGATTGAGTGTGGAGCAAGTGATATGGGAAAAGTGGGGAAGAGAGGTGAGGTGGATGCTCTTTTCAATCTGCTGTACGAGTTCCAAGTCCAAGCATCTGACCCCAGACACATTCCACCTAGCAGATGACCCAGATTACTTAACCAAGCCTCAGATCTTCATATGGTAAATGGAGCTCATAATATCCTCCTTACATATTTCATGGAGTTTATAATGAGACTCCAATGAGTTATGAAAGGTTTGTGAAAAATAAGAACTACTGAATAAATGTAATACTAACATATAAATTTCAAAGCACAAAATAACCTCAAAATTTCCTCTATTACTTGGAAAAAGTTTTGACGCTACTATAAATACTGAAGAAAGAAAGTCAAAATGGCATTGCATGCCTCTTAATATTGCGTATAGGCTACATCAATCCTTCTCAAACTAAGGTACATACAACTCACCTGGGGGTCTTGCAAAAGGCAGATTTGGAGATGTGGGCTGTGTCCTGAGATTTTGCATTTCTGACAAGTTCCCAGGTGATGCTGATGATGATGTTAATGGCCACACTTGGAATAGTGAAGAAATTTATGCTTTTAGCTAGAGAAGTTAGAGAAGGATGGAGTGAGTTGACAATAAGCTGGTGTGACTCAATTTGGCTCTTGAGAGAGGATGGAGGGTGAGAAAAGAACAGAGCTCAGGCTGTCCCTAGAATGCTAGTCTTGAGAAAGGCACAGCATAGGTGCCAGGACGGAAAGGCCTGTCATTAGGCAAATCTCCCCAGGAAACATGGAGCAGGAGGAGAGGGTAGGGGGTTCTGCTTCCTCACTTTACTGAGGAGGACCTCATGCCAACAGACAAATTCAGGTTCAGAGTTAACAGGGCTGTGAAGTCCCCAGAAAGCACAGCACTGAATGTCCAGGGGATTTAGTTCTCAGAAGAAGACAGCTTTGCAGTGACCAGGCTGTGAGGAGCTCAAATGTGACAGATTTTTCCTAGTTGACAGGATAGCATCCTTTACTGAGCCCAGAGAACGAAGCTGTAGACCTTGTAACACACTGAAGTAAGAGGTATAGAAAAGTAGGGTGAAGTCTTTACGTTGGAAAGCAATACAAACATCTGTGCTAGTCCTTTAATTGTTTTGCCCCTCCAGATCCACTGCCCACCCTTCTCTACCCTGCATGTTTTCCTGGAGGATGAGCTACATGGAAATGTTTCATTGGGCCCCCTTGCCTTTGGCATTAGTTGGGTTCTACCAATGGGAGGCACACTCAGGAGAGCACAGCAAGGGAAGAGACAGAGTTTGGGGTGCTATTCTCTGGGTACCTCTTTGCTGAGCCATGGGCTGGCAGTGACCACTTTCTCACGGAGGCCACGGTTCCTGCTAGGAGCTCCTCTCCTGCGACCACCACTGCTGTGTCTGGTTTCCAGAAACCCAAGCCCCTGCAGACCTGGGTGCAGAAAGAGCGCCCCACTGTTGCTAGCCCTGGGTTGCTCACCACCCCTTGCTGAGTTCCCTTAAACCTCTAGTAACGCTATAAACAGCCCCTTTATTTCCACCCCTCTCAGTCTATTCTCTCAGTATGTTTCATTTCCAGACCAATTCTGACGCAATATCCGTGAGCAGCACATTCTCACGGTATATGGTGACCCGGAAGTACTCTGGCCTTCAATGTCAGTTGCGGGAATAGCGAAACTGGAGGGATGGAGAAAAGTCAAGGCTGTCCGCTAGTGCTAGCGTACAGGGAGTGCAGTGGGGGAAGCAGCCGGGGCTGTGGAGACCTTCAGGATCGGGGGAGGCGGACACGATGGCACGACGACGTCTGGGTGCAGCTTCAGGAATCCAGCCCTCCCCCTCCTGCTGTTTCCACAGGTCCCACTCTCCCCCTTCTGCTGGTCAGCCTGAGGGAGCTGAGGATGGGTTCTCTTGAAGCCTGAGGGTTCTCTGTCCCTTGCCTCAAAAGCCCAAACTTGGGGCAGAGCCCTGCCGCGTTCAAACATTGTTCACGCTAGTTGGGCCAATCGCTATGTGGGATCCTTGGGTTTACACTACGTGAGTGGGTTGCTCTCTGGAAGTCGTGGGTGCAAAAGATAAGTTGGGGCAGGGATGGCCAGTCAGAGGGCTCTAACAATAGTAATTAAGAGCGTGAGCGCTGGTGCTCAGCTGCCCGAGTTTGGATTTGGGTTCTACCATTTCTTGCTATGTAAATTAACTTGAGCATTTTATCATTCTTAGTATCAACTCCCTCGTGTGAAAAGCTGATAATTATGCAAGCCTATCTCAAAGGGTCACTGTGAGAATTAAATAATTCACGTACAGTATCTATCACAGTGTCGGTACTGAGTAAACACTCAATAGACACAGCTAGTACTCGTGTTATTTCTATACTGTCATCTTCCTAGTCATCAGCATCAGCAGCAGCATCATTGAAACAACATTGATGATGACAAGGATGAAGACAGACCAGCTTTCTACAAATCCCACAACCCCATCTACACATTGTACCAAAATTGGAATTTTCTTCATTTTATCCCACCTGTGGGTCTCCAAGACAAGATGGTCCTGACCAGAGTGCAGAAGGAGGACAGACAGGGACCTCACACTGCCTGAGAAGAATTTTCCAGGGTCTTGATGAGGGCAGTAGAGGAAGAAGAAGCAAACAGGTGTAAAAGGAAGGGTATAGGAGAAAAAGCTTTTTTTAAAAGTGCATGGATGAGAGGCACTTACCCTCTTCTTCGAGGGGTAAAAACATATATTTTCTTTTGTTAAGATTTTCCACGTGCACCTCCAGTAGCTCCTGGCCTTCTGAGTGGAACCCAGGCCTTGGACTCTTCGAGTTATACTCCCCGCCCAATGTCAACACAGCAAGGTAAGTAAGTGCAAGGACGTTTCTGTCAAAGACCTTTGCTTGGGATGAGCGTGCGTCCCACAGGCTGGGCCAGCTTACCGCGTGGCCCTGAGTTCACTGTGGCTTACCCACCCAGGCTGTACATCTTCATGTCCGTGCATCTGGGGAGCTTCAGGAGGAACTGAAGTGGGACAAGAAGCCAGGAGATTCCAGAAGAATCTAGATGTCTGTGACCTTTTCTTGCCTCTCCCAGTCTTATGGAAATGCTTGCCTGTCGGTATGCACAGCTTCCTCTGCATTCGAGGGAAGGAAGCCCTGTCTCCCTGAGGAGTCTCCTCTGAGAACATTGGGTTCCAGCACAGTGCTATGGAGAGTGAACTTTGAACAATGCTTCACACTCAACAGAACTGCCAAGAGAATTAATCAAGATAATATATTTGAAAAGTGCTTTGTATAGTGCACATTGGTGGTACAATTTTATACAACTGAAAACTGAGCCTTCAAGGGGTAAAATAACACGACCAAGATCACATAATGAGCAAATGGCTGGACCAGGATTTGAAGCTGTGTGTCCTGACCCCAAACCCCATGCTCTTTCCTCTGTGTCACCTACTTGAAAAGTCCCACCATGAGCTCCTGCTCATCTGCATGGCTGCACTGTCATCTTTACAGTCACCTCTGGGCACTCACTGCATACAGCCCGAAGATTCTATTTATCTGTTTCCATAGGTTTTATCTCTTCCTCTAGTTAATAAGCCCCATGAAGAAAAAGACTTCACTTATATTTCTTTCAATTTAAAGAGTCAAATGCATATCTGTGGATCTATTAATGCTTTGGCCCATTCAGCCTTGGATATACACAGACAGGTACAGATGGGCACAGGGGCACAGGGGTATAAGGATATAGGGATACAGGGGTACAGAGACACAAGGATATAGAGCTATAGGGACAATGATACAGGGGTACAGGGATATAGGGGTGAAGACATTTCTTTCCATGACATCAGGAATGACATTCCAGCACATCAGGAAGAAGCTCAACTGTTCTGGAAAACCTGCCTTGGCCCATGTATACAATGAAAGCCAGAGAAAAATCAAGCCATGAGCCTAAAGAAATGAGAAAAAAGAAAAAAGATCCTCCTCTGCCTCCTCTTACATTTCTTTCTACTAGTGTATTCCTTGGAATATAAAATTATAACCACTTATGTTTTCTTCTCCCCTCCATATTCATCTTATTTCAAACATTTTCTTTCTTTCTCCTTTTCCTCTCTCTTTCCCCTCTCTCTTTGTTTATCATACTCTTCTCTCATATGAATTCCTTCTGCATCATTCTCTCAGCAAACTGTCACCCTCCAAAACTAGGTGCTTAAGCAATTGATACTGAAAGTCATCCCACCATCTCTGAAGCCACAACACGCTGGAAACTCCAGAGTGAGCTAAAGTACGCTCGATTCCTGCCATTTGACTTAATTGGAATTGATCTTGATTTTTGCTGTCATTCTTGTTGCTTCCGTTTTCCATTGACGGTTTCCATCAATCACACAATCTTATGGCTGGAATTAACGGACTGTTTTTGAGACCATCAGCTAGTTATTTTAGGGAAGGTAAAAAACTAAATACCGAAGAATTTATGTCTATAGATGAGTATTTCTAGTTCCACATCCGAAAATAATGATCAGTTTAAGGTTTCATTAAATAAATGCCAGATAGTTAGTAAGAAACACACTTCTTCTTCAGGTTAGGGTGTGAGGGTCTGTGCCTTGGCCATAGAGGGCCAGCGGCTCCTGGTTCCTGGCCAACATGCACTCAGGCAAAGGTAGCAGTGCAAGTTGTGATGTTGGGTGTGGGCACGAAGCTGACTGAGGATATTTTCATGGTCAAGGTTGAGAGGAGTGGGACTCTTGACATTCCCTCTTTGTCTCCTCTCTTATCACAGTGATTAAAATGCAGTGGAGGGGAGGAAAGGCAAGGCAGTGCAAGGCAATAGTCCTCCATCTCCAGGCAGGTGGCAGGTAGTGTAATCCCCTAAAACTGACCCGAGGATGGAGGGACCATGTGTTCTGGAATGTCCACAAGCCTCAGTGAAGGAGTGGGTGATCCAGGAGCAAAGGCCTCCTGCTGAGGTTGGCAGTGAGGGGCATGAACCACACCATGGATCCAGCAAACATAGTGCTCAGAGACCAAGGAACACAGACCTGGTGCAAGAGGAGTGACAGTATTACCTGCAAGAAGAGGGGATGAGAGCCAAAAGACAGCCTTCCAGACTCATGGCTAAGGATCTTTTAATAATTGTAGAGAATGGGAGAAATGCCCGAAGAATCAAAGCAGAGAAATGGTTTTCTCAATTTTTAAAATAAAAATCAAAGTTCATTCCAGAAATCAAAATGTATAAGTTTGACATTAATAATGTATGCTTTGAATTTATTTTCCAGGAACCAAATAAGTGATTGATGAGCTTTTATAAATGTAATTGATCATCACTGGGGGCCAGAATGCACTCACTGAGAAAACCCAAGCCAGACCAGTGTGTGTGTCTTAATGAATTTCAGGTAGATTACGAGAATGCCATTAACATGGGGGTAAGGTGATTTTATCACAATTCAATATAGATTGTTGGTATACAGTATACATTATATGTGTACCTATATGCTATATATGTATGTAACTACACATGCTGTATATATCCATATATGAGTGTATAGATATGTATATGTGGGTATACATAATATGTGTGTGGGTATATATGTATCTTTCATTATATTATACTGAATACAATGGGAGAAATGGGCTGAATCACAAAAATTCTTAGTTATGGTTTCTATATGTACATAAAGAACATTAAGTATTGGACTTCATACTTCAGTTCCCTTAGGAATGGAGGAATATCTGAATTCAGAGATAGCTTCCATTTTATTAAATGATAGAAACTCAATTTTGGAAATTAATATAGGGATACAGTATTTGGTAGAATTCTACCAAATGCCAATAGTATGTCTCAGATGTAAAAAGCAAAAATTCGTTCATGGAAAATAATGTCTCCAAATGAAAATCCATTGAGTTATTCCAAGCATATTTTGGGGATTGGGAGGGAGATTATAGAGATTGTTCGACGGTAGCTTCCATTTTCCATTAAAACAACAACAGCCAAGAATAAAAACACTGTGACATCTTGTAAACAGGCATAAACGAAGCTTTGAACACTCCTGAGTTGAAGCAGTGGCCTCCCCAGCCTCCCCACGTGAGAGCCTGGCTGGCGCCGGCTGATGACGCCCCACATCCTGCAGACGGGACAGAATCTCAGGTCTCAACAGGACGGCTCTGTCCAGCCTGAGGCCTCAGAGTCTCCCTGCTCCTTCTCACCTCCTTTTTAAAATATAAACAAACAAAATGGGGTGTATTTAATTGACATCAAATGCCCAGAGTTAGGATCTCCTCTTTCTGCACTTGAAGGATTTTCAATACTTATCCCAGAAGTGAACATTGATTAGATAAGACAGAGGATTTTAGGGTTAGAAGTTGAGTTCTAAAAATAGTTTCCAACTCAGGGGTTTCTTAGCTACAAGCTAAATATAAGCCCAAAACATGACTTGGCTGCTAGAAAGCAGATCCAGTCCTAAGCAGCACTAATAAAAATATAATTATACATTCAAGGAAAGTGATAACTTTAACACTGCTTAGACTTCATCTATTGTTAAGTTATGGGTGGCTTATTTCGAGAGGGGCATTAACAAACCTGGACACACTGATAGAGGGTGACCAGTCTTACAACGATATCAAGAGAAAGAAGTTAAAACACATGGGAATGTTTACTGTAACTTCAAGTGTTACAAGGGCAATAATAATTAGATATTAATAATAATTAGATTTACCAAAAATGAGGTCAGCTGCCTCATGAGACATGAGTTCCTGTCACTGGCAAGTGTTGAACAGATATTGAGCCCCTAACCCGTAACACATTTCCTTTATACATCATATTCTATATTGTGTCATATAACAATAATGGCAATAGCTGATGCGCATAAGCATTTCCTATGTCCCAGGTGCTCTTCGAGCATAATCCATTTAATCCTCAGGACAGCCTGCAGTCCTACTGTAAAGAGGAAGAAAGTGAATTACAGAGGTTATCAATATACCCTAAGTCATGTACCTACTTGGTGGAGGAATCGGGCTTCAAGGCCTTCTCCTACCTCCTTACATCTGCTCTTGGGAAAACATTGTAGGAGATAAGCTTTATTCTCTATAATTTTCAGAGGAAAATATGAAGGTGCCATAATAGATTCTTGGACTGGATGAACATTGAGGTCTGAAGGGATCTTATACATGGTTTGTAGAAGCTATAATCAAATATAGAAGAAGAAATTAGCCTAGACACATTCCTGAAGTCACCCAGCTAGTTTTTGAGCCAAGATTTAGAATGCAAATTTTTAAATTCCCAATACAATGCTCTTTCTACAGCATCATGCTGATTCTCTTGAGAAAGAACCTGATGCAGAGAGTCCCCCTACCCAGCAGCACAGAAGGAACCAGCCAACGCGGCCAACCATGTTCCTCCTGGCTAACATCTGGGGCACCCACAGTATCGTATGTATTGGAATGGATTGGAAGGTGATGTATTGGAAAACACAGCAGCCTCCTGTAATACAACACATGCTGCTGCCCAGGGGGAGGTGAGGAGCCTCAAATACTTTGTTTGCACTCCACTGCACTTTAGTGCACGCTGCCTGAGCTGCAAGGGGGTGCCAAGGTAAAACAGGGAAGGGGAAGAGGGATGGATGCTGACTAGATATAGACAGAGGGGGAAGAGAAGCCACGGAGGGGAGGAGGACTGAATTCTCACCAAATTACTACTATATGTGAAAATCTACTTCTAGAGCCCAACATCCTTCTGGCACCACCCTGGCATCATTTACATGTTCAGAGACTTAATTTCCTTGTCCAGCTAAAGGGTGATCCCAAGCTCACCCAGAGCTGAGTGAGAACTCTCGCCACATGGCCCACCTCCCATCCGTGGGAGTGGACATTGATTACTCTGCCCGCCCAACATGCCCTTCCCTGGGAACAGCAGCCTTTTTTGCCTTAAGTGAGCCACCCACGTGGTTTGGGAGATGCTTGACCCCTGGTTCTAGGGTTGGGCACCCTGATGAGGCTGGGCTAATAAAAAGACCATATTCCTCCAGCCACTGTGATTACTTTCGGAGGAGGCACGTGAGCCACGCTCGACCCAGGAAAGCCCTCCCCAGGGCTGTGGCAGGACCTCTTGGGAAGGAGACATTCTATTTCTGCTTGGGTTTTCTAAGTTATAGGAAGAACATGCTGTAAGGCACCCTTGCCTTCACGTGAACAAAATGTGCTTGAAGATGGAGCCAACACAGAGAAAAGCAAAACAGAGATCAAGAACGTTGGAAAACTATAACCAGCTGTGCCCAAAACTAGTTGCACTCCTGGACTTCCCAGTTTTGGTGGCCTTTAAATGCCTCTTTCGCTTAATCCAGTTCGAGTTGGGGGTCTATCACTTGCAATTCTATGAATCCTGATATTTTACTTTTCCACTATTAAATCCTGCAGGGGGTAGGGAGGGTCAGAAAATGGAGGCTCCCTGGAATAGCTTTAGGGCCTTCCAATCCTTCCTAATCCTCACCGTCAAGTGTTCTTATAATATCAGGGCCTCCACTGTTCTTGTAATATCAGGACTTGAGAAAGTCTTCTGAAACAGTCTTCTAACTACACATGCATTGGTAATTAAGTTATCTCAAACAGACGAGTCTCTGCTATTTTCTTTTTTATTATTAAATCACGTTCAAAGAGGACTATTTCTAAGATCATCAGAGCCAGGCACCGTGAAGTGTGTTTGAATGCAGTGATTATATGTTAACCTTGTAGCCAAGGAGCTTATGCAGAGAAAAATCATAAAAGATTAAGCCATTATGAAAAATAGACACAATTCCTGCAGATTTTCACATAGGATGTTGAGTTAGGCAGGGCGTGTGCATGAGATAGACAGATAGAACATTCTCTTGGTTGGTGTTAACTTGGAAAGAGTTTTGAACTATGTCTTAAGGGAGGGGAGGGACACTGTGACAAATGGAGGGTGGGGCAAAAGTGGGTGTGAGAGGACAGCAGGCGAAGCAAAATGTGGAACATTTTCTGAACTAGAGGATTTGTGGTCTAGGGAGTCCTTGCTCCACCAACCCTAAGTCTCATAATTCCAAGTTTCCTATTCACCTCAATAGAGAAGAACCATAACTCAAAGTAGAGTCAAGCAAAATGCTTGACTCCCAACAGTTAAAGATCCCAGCAGTTAAAGATCCCAAGCATGAAATTAACAGCATCTGAAAAGCAGCAGCCGTTCTCAGGGAAGGAACTGGCAAGGCGGCCAAGTGACATTAACCAAGTTATCCAAGAAGTCTCTGCTGACTCTTTGTCCTAACAGCACTGGGGTTTTCCTGGAGCCCCTCAGCACATGTGGTGTGTGAACAGGGTGTGTTGGATTTTATTTTATTTCCTTAATTAAAGCAAATTCTAACCTCAAAAGAACACAGCGTACACCCTCAGTGGCTCAGACACAATGGACTTGGAAGACTTGAGAAAGTTTTTCCATAGCTCACATGTCATGCTGAGCCCTACTTCCTTGAGAAGCAAGGGTCCAGTCTGGGAGGATCTGTAGTGCCCTGTGGTGAGCATGCGACCTTAAAAAGGATTTTGACTTTGCTCAGAGCAGCAGCTGGCATCCTGCTTTGTAAGGAGGGGCTGCTGACCCAGTGAACCGGCAGAGGGGCTTTCCTCCTCTTGCAAGACCTTGTGTGCCCAGTGAAACTACCTGGTCCCCACACTGCCCAGCCAGAAGAAAAGCCACTGCATCTGCATCAGGAAGAAATAGCCCAAACCACATCCAGACTCTCCGGACCGTTTGCCCACGCAGTGATAAACATCTGATCAACACTGGAAAAGTGCCCTTATTGCAGAGACAATATCTTACTCACCTGCTATGGGTACCCTGCTCAAGACCCTAGAGATTTTAAAGCAAATTTTTATAAATGAAGTGCAGTTAACTGATCAGCTAGTCTTAACCAAATTTTCAATTGAATATATGAAATATTTGATTAACTGAAATTCTTCAGTTATATCCAAATTTTTGGCAGTATGTATAACAGTGATAATTCATTTTACTTCCACCCCATTTTGTCATACTTTCTACCCATCCTAACAATCATATGTAATTTAAGCTGGATTGAAACTGTATAATTGTGCTGCTGTTCAGACTTTCTGATGAAAACTTTTCTCTGATGATGTCAGCAATGGGCTACATTAAATGGGTGTAGAAAGCAGAGGAATAGGATAGTTTATTTAATAAACAGTGTAGGAAATAATTGATTATATGGAGAAAAAGGATTTAGCTTCTTACCTTACACCATATGCCAAAATAAGTTTCCATAGATTCAAGAGAAAAATAGATGACTATTGTAGGTGAAATTACCTAATTGGGAGTGGGAAAGGTGCTTTAAAAGTATAAAAGCATTGCCTTTTTTTTTTTTTACAATAAAAGGATTGATAAATGTGACCATTTAAAGTGCTGATGTCTGTAAATTAAAAATAACTTATGCACAAAATTAAAAGGAAAGTCACAAACTGGAAAAAATATTTGTAAGAAAGGATTACTAACATGTGACGAGAGAGTGAACATACGTAAGTGTAAAGACCTTTACAAATCATGAAGACAAAAACCATTCAAGAAAATCAGGCAAAAGGGGCAAACAGTCAATGCATAAGAGAGGAAATAAAAGTTGCCAATCAACGTATGGGGGAAAAAGTTCAACATCATTTATAATTACAAAGCAGCAAACTGAAATAACAATGAGAGCTTTTTATGCTATAAAATAGGCCCTCTCATATGTGGTGGTGAGCATAAAAATTACTGTATGCTTTCTAGATGTTACTTTGACAAATGCTTCAAATGGCCTTAAAATGTGAATGCCCTTGACCCAGCAGAGCTGTGTGAGATGGAGCACACTGCTACTAAGGAGGTCACTGAGCAGGGATGAGGTTAAGCAGTCACAGGGCCTGCTGGCTGTGCAAGCGCTACACCTCATGCCCTGCAGGACAAGTCTGCTGTCCCAAAACATTAGCATTCTCACACTCAGCTGGCAGTGCCTTTCTGTACTTGACGCTACAGGTCAGAAAGAAGCTGGAATTAGACTGATTGAGATTTGGCTTGTAGAAGCCTGGAGAAGCCCTGCAGACCGTCTGCCTTGCCCCTTTCATTTGAAAGATAAGCAAAGCATGTGGAGTGTGAGAAACTATTTGCCTGGTGACTTGCAGTGGCTTCATGGCAGAGCTAGGACTCCTGTCCCAGCTTCCTATGTCCTAACCCAGGCTCCTACCACTGTTCAACCCTGTATGTTCCATTCCAGCTAGTCAACCTTCTGAAGGATGTGTTTTGTGGTTTGTCATCTGGTTTTCATTAATAGCCAGCTGTGGCCAGGCACAGTAGCTCAAGCCTGTAAATCCAGCATTTTGGGAGGCCAAGGTGGGAGGATCATGTTAGGCCAGGGGTTCGAGACCAGCCTGAGCAACATAGAGAGACCCTTATGAACAATAAGAAAAATTAGCCAGGTGTGGTGGTACACAGCTCTGCTCAGGAGGCTGAGGCAAGAGGATCGCTTGAGCCCAGGAGTTTGAGGCTATAGTGAGCTAAGAGTGCACCGCTGCACTCCAGCCTGGGCCACAGAGTGACACCCTATCTCAAAAAAAAAAAAAAAGAAAAAAAAACCAGTTTGGTCCTTTGTAATGATCTGTCATATTGTCCATGGCTGTGCTTTTGGCCCCAGGCATTTCTGGCATGTTAAAACAGGTGGAGTCCTGACCAGCAGTGGTCCGGAGGTGCCACTGCAGAGAGGCGTGTGCTTGGGAAGGTCTTCTCCCCACTCCAGGAGCTGCTTTTCACCCGTACGAAATAAGAAGTTCAAAGTAACAATTTCGAATATGCCTTCCAAATCTTTCTTTTTAATTTAAGTATTTTTCTGAAAGTCCTATTAAAAACAACACATAAATTATGCATGTAGGCTTCATAAAACAGAAAGATCCCAAAGCAATTGTTCAAAAGTAGATTAGGAAGCTAAATCAAAGACAAAAACTAGAGTTTAATAGATTTTTCTTCAGCTGAAGAGGGTTCAACTTAAAACACCTAAACTCTGTTGCAGGGATAGCTGACTTAT
>RJWJ010040750.1:0-13834 GCA_004363605.1 Indri indri
GCCCAATGTTCATCAAGTGGAGAATAATAAACAAATTGTGGTATGTTCATCCAATGGAATAATATTTAGTAATAGAAAAGAATGAGCTACTGATACACATAACAACATGAATGACTCTCAAACATGCATTAAGCAAAAGTAGCCACGTATCTACCACTCAGTGAAAAGAAATAAAAATACCCATACTGTATTATTTAATTCATATAAACTCCAAGAAGAATCAAAAATAATCTATGGAGATACAAATCAGAAATCAGAAAGTCATTACTTCTGAGGCAAGGATTAGAATTGACTGAAAACTCTCCACGGTGATGTAAATGTTCTGTATCATGTTAGATGAAAGTTACATGCATACATATAATTGTCAAAATTTGTCAAACTGCACACTTTATAATTGTGAACTTTATTGCACATAAGGAAAGAAAAATAAGAAAATCAACTCCAACAAGCTTCTCTATAAAGCCTCCCTGATCCTCAGCCAGAGGTAGCATCCTAAAATAGACAGACAGATGGACTGACAGACAGACCACTATTTTGTCTATATTGTGCGGTTCAACTGACTTCTTTTATTCTGTAAATAATAGCATAAAAGAGTTCAGTGCAATTCATAGCAATGGAAATAGTTAATTAGAAAAAAATAAAATAATTCTAGGTGAAACGGAATAATAAATTCCTAATGAAATAATGGTTATAGGCAATATTCATCAGTGAATACTAAGATTATTAGGTAGAATATTGATTGGAACATTTATAATAGATGGAGCCATGCTGACAGCACCCGAATCCATTGATCAATCTTAGCACCATTAAAATAGGGATGGCCAGCTATTTGACACTTGTCTTCACATGTGTTGTGGATGTGACAAGCATTGTCTATAAAAATATTCTTGAAAAAATAACTGATTCTGAATCTAATCAAGCTCTAACTAGGGCAAATATACAGACTAGAGGAGCACTTTAAAGAATAGCTAAAAGAAGCAATAAAACAAATCCAGAATTTGGGACATTTCAAAAAAAATGGCTCAATTTCCCCACAGATAAACTCTGGAGGAGGGGGCTGTTATAGAATAATGACTAAAGAGAGATTATAGCCAAATTCAATTTGTGGATCTTTTTTGGATCCTGATTTAAACAAATCAACTACAAAAAGTCATGCCTAAGCCATTTAGGGAATTTGAATATTGTCTGGTTATTAAATGATATAAAAATGTCTAATTTTTTAGGTTTGATAATGTCTTCATGGTAATAATTTTTAAAGTATACCCTATCCGTTAATAAGCCATATTGAAGCATTTATGGGTGAAATAATGTGATGTCTGGAATTTGCTTTATAGTATTTTAAATTTTTCTGAAGGAATGAGGGTTAGGTAAAACAACATAGGGAAAACTTTGATAATTGTTGAAGTTAATGATGTACATATGGGTACACTACATCTTTTTTTTCTAGTTTTGTGTATGTTTTAAAATTTTCATCCTTAATCCCAGATACTCAGGAGGCTGAGGTGGGAGAATCACTTGAGCCTAGGAGTTTGAGACGAGCCTTGGCAACATAGCAAGACCCCTCATCTCTAAAAAAATGAAAAAATTAGCTGGGTGTGGTGGTGCACACCTGTAGTCTGAGCTAGGAAGCTGAGGCAGAAGGATCACTTGAGCCCAGGAGTTGAGGCTGCAGTGAGTTAAGATGGTGCCACTGCACTCCAGCCTGGGTGACAGGGTGAGACTCCATCTCAAAAGAAAAAAACAAATTATACTTAAAGCCTAAAATAACTACTAAAATTCCACATTTCCTATTTCTTTGTGTTCTTAATGATTTAGTTAGTATTTAATAATATTTATGACCATCTGATCTAAAATAATCCCGTCTCTCCATCACTTTCTTTCACATTTACCCTATTTATCTTCTTCTAAGCACTTATTATTTTTTTCACTTCGTTATTATCTATATTTATATGTACCACCATCCCCAACTAGAATAGAGTTTCTGTAAGTTCAGGGATTTTGTCTGTCTGATTTATTGTTATATCCACAGTGACTCAAACAGCAATTGATACAGAGCAGGAATTCAATACATATTTGTGGCTCGAATAATTTTTTTATGTTGATAAAAATATATATTATGTCATGACTTCATAGCATGATACAACAGCAACAGCAGTACAAATGACACTATTATCAGAGTATTTTTCAAAACATTCTGTGTTGAGGTGTCTGATTGAAATTGGAGATGGCTGTGTGATAGGAACAGTCAGGATTCCAAAAATAAGCAATAATGGTAACATACAAATAACATTAACAATATTAATATACTATATTCCTAAGTGAATTAACAACACTCTTTGGATCAATACCTTATTAATCTGTATGATGTCCATAAAAACTCTAAAAGGAAGAAGGTGCACAAAGATATTAAATAATTTGAACAAAACCATTCAGCATTTTTATGACAACATTCTTGCCTCCAAAAGTCAATTATTAATTAATTAATTAATTCATTATTTGCTGAGAACCTATTTTGTGTCAGGTATAATGCCGAGCACCGTTGTGAGAAAATCAGCCAAGAACCCTGCCTTCATCAGATATGTTAAAAATTACGTTCTGTGCCTATCTACCTCCAAATGTGTAGGCAAAAAACCTCCAATGCTTGTGAAGTTTTCCAACACACACAAAAAATCCTATAGTTAGTCCAGATAAGGTATCCAAGCTGTACCCTTTCAAGCCAACCATTAGATACCAACATTAGCAATGGCACTGTTGACCAATCACAAGCAGTTTTCTACACAATGGACATTTACTTACAACCTCCGAATTAAATAATCTGTATAAAAATATGATATTTCATTTCTGCTTCATCTGCTTGTCTTCTTCATCTTTCTCTAGAGAAAAACTTTTCAAATCTTTGGCTTCAACTTTCTTGAAGGTGAAAAACAGTAGTTTTATTTATTTAAACAAAAAAAAAAAAACGGATTTGAGGTCAGTGAAATCTGTTGTTTCAAGTTTTAATCGTTCATGCTAAGAAGAGAAGTGGGCCAACCCTCCCAGAAGATCCTATCTGTCCTGGTTCTAGTGATCGACTCAGCTGTGATTTGACATTCCAGGGAACTGGGATATAGTCTTCACTGGAGAAATCCCAAAATGTTTGACAAAAGCTAAAGCATTTGACCTTTCCAGTCTTATCTCTTTCATTATTTAAAATGAAAAGAGGAAAAGAAAAATGAGAGAGCAAGCAGAACCATACAAAAATTTGCTTATCAGGCTCCATCTTCAACAGTACCTTAAACCTTTTTGAAATGTGAGCACAAAATTACTACTTTTAGGGTGAGATTGTACCAAATATTATAGAAAGGCTGACTCATATTTCAAAGAGCTATTCTCATTATGGGCCTCTGGTAGTAGACTGGAACCCAAAAGCCTATATATGCACATACATGTGCATATATGTTACTGCTGTGGGTGGAAAAAGGAGTGCGTTTTAATATTTCTATAGCTTACTCTGTTCTTAAGGGAAAAAATGAACTATACTATTCCTAAAGAAAACTGTATGACAGAACAAAATTATTAAACAGTAATTTGAAACTTTACGAAATAAGAAAGCGCACGCATTATATCTGTCATATTTTGTGGTTCTGGGAAGATGCAATGATGCTAGGTAGACTAAATCCAGTCAAAATCCTTTCTCTCTCTCACTTTCTCTCTCTCTCTCTCTTTCAGACGCACACACACGCACACATACAATAGGAAATGCAACATATATTATATATGCAGTCCTGAGTCACTTACCGACAGGGATATGTTCTAAGAAATGTGTCATTAGGTGATTCTGCTGTGTGAACATCATAGAGTGCACTTACACAGACCTAAATGGCATAGGCTACTACACACCTAGGCTACATGGCATGGCCTATTGTTCCTAGGCTACAAACCTGTGCAGCATGTTACTGAACTGAATGCGGTAGTCATGTGTAACACAATGTTAAGTATTTGTGTATCTAAACATATCTAAACATAGAAAATGTGCAGTGAAAATGATATTATAATCTTATGTATTTTACAATTTTATAATCTTATGTAATCGTCATATGTGTGTTCTGTTGTTGATGTCATTATGTGCCGTATAACTGTATTATATATTTTATGTATTACACATAATATATATTATACAATTAGCATTTGTATTATATAACTATATATAATTAAATGTAAGTCTATCTTAAATATTATGCATAAGAACATATAGAGATAGACATAGAGATAGATTGAGATAGAGATAGAGACGTTAGACTGAAACAAAGATCTGAAGGACTATCTAAATTCCCCCTTTTTTGTTTGGCAATGAGACCAAACATCACTTGTTACTTGGAGTACTTATGTTTTTTAGATGCATCATAGCAAGAAGCATAAAATCAATATATTAGAAATTACAATAATAAATTTTCTTTTAAATATTCTAGACCATATTTACTAGCATCTTGAGTTTGAGTATATTATCCCAAATGGGAAGAAAGGTAATAGATAACGTTATTCTTTGGGGCCTGGGATCATTTTCCATTAAACATCCTCTGTCCAAGTCACTTTGGAAAATGAATACAACTGGTCAACCAGGCACATGGCACCATTTTTTAAACAATAATAGAAACACTAAACCCTGTAGTGTAACTTACGTTGTCTTTTGTTTAGAAAACTCTGCTGCAAATACATGAGGCTTATCTAGTCTTAAAATTAGAATTGCTATTTTCTCATTCAGTTTAAAATCAAAAGATCCAGAAGAAAGAGAAGGAGAAGAGAGGATTGCACAAAAATTATTTATAAAAATTGTCTACTCCCACTAAACTATAATATTTGTCATCTCTTTTCCTTCCAGCCCTAAATCTTTCAACTTCCTCTCTTCTTGCCTGAGACTGTGTCATTCCCTACTCAGGTAACATTCTATTTTTCATCTCTGCCTGTTAAATAATTCTCTGTCCCAAATATCTACATCTCTTCTAATCCTCTCTAGCTTAGCAAATTGCTCCTCCAACCTCTCCCAGGCCTTTCTCACCGTCTGCATCTACTCTCTCACTCTACATCACCACTATACTTCAAAGTCACACATTTCACTGTCTTGCTCCAATTACATGCCCCTAATTTTTACTTATCCCCTCCACTTTTCCTCAGCCATTTGATCTCACTGAGGTGTCTAGTCCCTCAATACTACAACTTTCTATCAGCTTCCTCCCAATTTCAATTCCTTTCACCACCAGCCTGGATCCATTCCTTGGTCCACTTTATATTCCTTGCCCCTGCTTACTTGCTCCTCGGTTTATACCTCCATGGAAATCCCCATCTGTGTACTAACTCTACACATATGTTTTCTATTTCCACACCAAGGTTGCTAAGCATTGCTAAAGAAAATCACACAGCCATATAGATGTGTGCCACTGAATGTTTAGGTTTAGAGTATGAGCTGTATCTTCAGTCCATCTCCAAATTTACTCTATAACTCTGATTGGCACCCTAGTACATTGTCTAGAATTTTTTTCCCCAAATTTTTATAGCTTTTTCTAGACCAAATCTAACTTCTACTCTTCTCATGTCCAGCAAAGAATCTACAAAAACAAATAAAATTGAGGCAATATCAGGTGAGGATTTCTTCAACTCATTTCATCTACATGTAACATTGAGGTGTCGTGGTTTTGAGGGAAATGATTAGACCCAGAGGGAGGGGAGACAGGAAGAGATAGTCTGTGCAGTGACCAGATCTGCTTCTGGGCATGTTAAGTCATAAATTTAGCCATTTTGAATTACCAGTGAAGGCACAATATGCTTTCAACTGTCACTGCTTCTTTTATTATTACTGTAACTATCACTGCCACTGGTGCTGAGGCTGTCATGAACTGCTTTCATATATGCTCTCCTAACTTATAAGGAACTGCATATGAAAAGCATTTCATTAGTTTTATTATCAAAAGACGTAAGAAAATGCAAGGTGAAGAAAAGGCCCAAGTATACAGAAAGAATTTCGAACATTACTGGGAACTAGGCCATTTGTAAATGCCAGGTCTTCTCCAGTGTAAGTAAAGTATCGTCTTAAAGTTTGGGGTTTTATATTTTCACTACAAAATCCATCTGTATAGCACTATTTTGTTCAATGTTCATCACTACAGAATTTAAGAAACAAGTAAACTAATCAGTTTTAATTATTGACAAAGGAAAATGCACATTTTTCCTCAATTTGATTTTAGCCAAAGATTTCAATTAATTGAAGGATATGTTTAAAGCTATTAATCTTCTCCAGGACTGGGGTGTCCTGAAAATTTTGAATCTGATTTCAAGCTCAGAGAGAGAATTTGGGTGTAAATAATTGTGATTACCCCAGATACTTTTGTATATAAAATAAGGTAAAGGAATAGTCTTCTACTTGGATTCAGGCACAAATTGTAGATGGCTTAGTTTAATAGGGAAAAAATGTAGAAAATAAAACCAAACAAGAGGAAGTTGGTAGATTTAGATAATAATAAGCCTAACACGGGCTCACAGAACAAAATGACTCAAAAAATTTTAAAGGAATTGTGGTTGCCTCAATAGAATGGTTCTGCATCGGTACCAACATGATTAGACTTTTCACAATGCCTAGTGAAAAAGAGCATAAGCTTTGGAACTAGACAGTCCTGTATCAGATTCCCAGCCCTGTCAATTTCTGGCTCTTTGATATTATGTGTTTTAAAACACCCATGACTCAGTTTCTTCATCTATAAAATGGGTATAAAATGTTTATCTCACAGTAAAGCACTTAGCACTATGCATGGTTTGTAATTAACAACTATCTGCTGTTATTACATTAGATATTTTAGAGGATGATTAGTAAACTGATCTGAAATTAGGATGGAAAAGAGATCTGAAAAAATGCCATATGAAGCAGAGTTGAAAGTTTGGCTGTTATAACAAAAAACTGCAAACTGGGTAGCTTATAAACAACAGAAATTTATTTCTTATAATTCTGAAATCTGGGAAGCACAAGATCAAGGTATACCAGATTCGTTTAGTAAGGGTCTGCTTTCTATAAATGGCAATTGTTTCACTGTAACTTCACACGGCAGATGGAGCAAGGGATCTCTCTGAAGTTTCCTTTATAAGGGCATTCATCCCATTCATAAGGGCTCTGCCTTCATGACTTAATCACCACTAAAGACCCCACATCCTAATACTGTTGTATTAGAGATTCAAATTTCCACATATAAACTTGAGGGAATATAAACATTCTACCCTTGGCCCCTTAAAATGCCTGTCCTTCTCCCAAGCAAAGTATCTTTATTCAATCCCAATAGCTCTTAACTCTTCCAGCATCAACTCAAAAGTCTAAAGTCCAAAGTCTCATCTAAATATTATCTAAATCAAGTCAGGGTAAGACTCAAGATATAGTTCATCCTGAGGCCAATTCTCCTCCAGCTGTGAGCCTGTGAAATGAAACAAATTGTGTGTTTCCAAAATAAAACAGTGGTACAGGCATGGGATAGACACTCCGATTTCAAAAGGGATAAATAGGAAAGAAGAAAATAGTGACAGGTTCTAAATTAAGTCCAAAATGCAACAGGGCAAACATTAAAATTTAAGGCTAGAGGATAATCTTCCTTGATTTCATGCTTTGCCCTCCAGGCCCACTGGGCTCACTGGGGCTGCGGTCTCACCTTCCCGACCCACTGTGTGGAGGTCCTGCCTTGCAGGTACACTGGGGTTGAGGGTACACCTGTGCAGCTTTGCAGGGTGAGAATTGGGTCTCCAAGGCTCTGGGTGTCCCTGCCCCCATGGCTTTGGGTGGTCCCACCACCATGGTTTTGCTGAGCATAGCCCACACTACAGTGCTCATGGTTGGAGTTGTGTGCCAGTAGCTCTCGTGGTTTGATACCTGCTATGTGAATAGGAACACATTATGTAACAACTCTATCATTTATTTTTAAAATGACAGCTATTGCAAAGATAAATTGAAGTTGAATGTGTAGAGAACCAATAGGTGAAAACTACTGAAAGGCAATGGACTCCACTCCAGAGAGATATTCCAGCATGGGCTCCATGACCATTGAACAAAAGTACTGCAGAGAGAATGTGATCCTTTGTCTAGTTAGTATTCTAATGGTCCTCTCAAAACCATGAGATATCACTGTTATGAAATTAGTGACCCAATCTTCACTGTCTAGCCTTGCCTAAAGTGCCTATTTACAGGCTCTACCTCCTAAAAAGCATTATTTTTTTTTACTCTTTATTTCTTATTTAAAACTCAGTAATAAGCTCTGAAAACAAAGATCAAACAAACAAGCTTTTCTTCCAGTAGCCTTTCTGAAAGGAAGATGCAGATGAATTACGTCATGCACGTAGATAAAAGAATCAGTGAAATGCTATTAATAAACCAAGTTTTCAATCCAAGACAAAATGTGAAACACTGCAGCCATGCTTGGGGTCCACGCCTCGTTGTAATGAATTCATTTCAAGACTTTTTAAAATGAGATAATTCTTTTAACAAGATTCTTTTGATACATATTGTAAGGAACTGAGGCAATTCAACATTATGGATAATTTTATTTAGTGATATGCCACTGTATAACAAGTTCCATTCATGGAGTTTCTAACTAAATTTAATACCCACCTGAAAAACTCAAAGAATCAAATGTTAATGATACCAGTGGCTTTAATTAGCTTAAATATAACTACCTACTCGTCAAAAAAATGGAACTTTAAGCGATCTTGAATCACTATGTTACATTTAATGATATATCAGTTTTTTGGCAGAGCTTCAAATCTTGGCAATGTTGTGATGAAAATGATACACTAATTCATTGCTATTGGCATTACATATTGGTAAATTCATGAATAAAGCAAAATAAAAACATGTAGTGAAAACGTTATGAGGACAATTATACCTTTTGACTTAGTACTTTTACTCCTAGTATTTCTCCTAAGGAATAATTCAGCATGAATATGAAGATGATAATTGCAGCATTATCAATAATATTGCAAAAAAACCCAACTACAACAGGAAACAATATGTAGGTATTAAACATTAGTAAAGAGTTTAATAAATTATAATATGTTCATACAACAATATGTTATATAGCCAATAAACTGATCAATATTTAGACAAATGGCAAAATATTTGCTATATTAAGTAAAAATTACAGAATAGATACTAATATTTACCCTATTGCATCTATAAAATATGGCTATGTGTGAAATGTATAGGGAAATTTTTAAGATTAATTAAATGATTTATTAAATTTTCATAACCTAGCTGTTAATTAATTGACACTTTAATTAAAAAGTAACAAAAGACCCAGAATTATGAGAAGATATAGGTTAGATAGATGGCATTGGCAATCTGGTGACGGGGTTTTTTTACATTCCCACATGATGCGAAACGCCATAGTCTTTAACCCTATGTCCTCCCAACTTCTAGTTTCCTTCTGTGTTTTCTACACTTTCTTAAAAACAAAGTGATAATGATCAAGAATGTCTTTATTACAAAACTTAAAATTTTAAATAATTTTAAAATGAAAATGCCTAATCAAATACTGATTAACAACAATATTAGTTCATAAAGAATAATGCAAGATTTCCAGAGAAGACAAGATTCTCTCCTTTGCACAATGTTAGATAATACCTGTGTATTAAGAAGAAAGTGCTGTTTTCCCCTTGTGGCTCCTAAACTAAGTGAGACAAACTCCTTGCTTAGAGTAGTTAATTAGAATTACCTGGTACTGTATATTGATGAACCTTTATTCAGTCCCTCGGTTCTTAACAAATAAAAAATCCATTTCCCTAGGCTGACCCATTAATTGAAGTCATTCTTTGGTTTTGTTTTGTTGTTTTTTTTAACATATGCAATTTTGTCACTGTAAATTTTAATTTCCCAAATGGCAAAACATTTCAGAGTATCTCTAAGTCTCTTGGAACTCAGGCTCAGCCACAGAGGTACTGGGCATGTGGCCACATTTTCCTCTGAAGTCTATCAAGGCCCTTCTAATTAGCCTTTTGCCACATGACATACCACCAACTTCAAAGAGATTTAAGGTTGTTAATCCCCCATCAGCAATCACATTATTCAGATGATTGAGTTTGGAGACTGTAGATAAATAAGGTAGACATTACAAGTCACTCTTTGGGTTACGTTTAATGGAAGTGAATTTGGACTATTTGGTGGATTATGCTAGAGTTAAAGAGTTTTAGACTTTGTTAGTCAACTTTGTTATATCTCTCCTTCTTCATAATTCACTTCTTAATTACCTCCATATGCAAAACAGAGTTAGAAATATCTTGTGGTAGCAACTTCATCCTAGGAATATTGGATGGATAATTGAAGTTAAAGAAGGTATTCTATTTTTCTGGGCAAAGATAAAACTCAAATAAAGGTGAATTCACATATCCCATCATTGAATCTGATTACTTTCCTATATCCTTTGTCTACTATTTGAATTCAGAGATTGGTGATTCTTTGTGTAAACCATTTGCCATTGACCACTACAATTTGTTATTTATTTATTTCATTTTACTTGAAATGGCAAATTATACACCAAGTACTAATCTCTCTTGCATACTAAACTAAAAATATGACATAATAACAAAGCCTTTGTATAAAGAGATTTAGAGATAGAAACTGATTATTTTCCTTTTTCATTAGAATACAGCCTTGCCTAGCCAAGACCCAAATTATTCAGTGTTCTTGAAGTTTTGCTGAAACTAAGCCAGTATCTGAGCTGGGAACACCTACCTTTGTTCCTAAAATAAACAAGTTTTCTACAGCCCCTAAAAAGTCTGTTACATTGTTCTTATTTTATTCCTTCAATGGAATTTGAAATAGCTCTGTCTTTTTAAAATTCTCAATATTTATTCCTATTCCTAAAAAAATAATAAATAAGCCACTTTATTGAGAAAGCAAAATAGTGCATTCACTGCAGAGTTATTGAATTCATATACTATGCATTTCCCATTTATTAGTTTAATTTTGTTGTCAGTTCTCCTACAGTAATATTATATTTCCCATGGGTTCACATGAGATTTTACCATAATTTCTTTAGCTTCTTTATTACCAACTATTTTCTTCTTATCAGATATTTATTTAAAATTTTCACCATACCCATTTGATCTGAATAAATTGGTTGGATATGTGCATTCTCTTTATAACCAAGCTCAGCTTTTGATGGTGTATTTACATCATATTTTTATATAATGTCAAAGAGATCCATAATTTAGAAAATGATCTTGATTTGCTTTATCTGATCTTTTGTAGCTGGATAAAGTGGAAGGTAAAAGGGGGAACAACTGCATGTAATTTCCCTCTAATAGTCACTATCCTTCAAAAAAATTCTAAAATAAGGATTCTCTAAAAAGTAAGATGTGAGACTACCACACTATTAACTTAAAAACTATGATTTCTAAATCACTGGATTTTGCCACTTTGTGTGCAGTTGGAAGATATGTAAAGCCAGAAGTTGAGCTTCCTATGTTAGGAACCTGAAGAATTTCTAAGTCTGAAATAGAGTCTTCTCTTTAATGTGAGGTCTTGCCTTCACTACAATGGCAACAGTATTATTGGTCATTCATATTTGGTAATTTTCCCTACAAAGTTATGGCCCCTCCTCGTGGGAGGATAATACACTCCTGTTTTGTTGAAGCCACATAGCCACATGATTTGTTTTCCCAAATGATGGCAATGTTGCAGGCAGAATCCGTTCCATCACCTGGGAACCTGAGATGAAGATGACATAGAACAGGAGCCAAACCATGTTACACATGTGGAATGAGTAGAAATAATACTTCATTACTATAAGAAATGAGAATTTAGGGGATTCTTTGTTACTGCAGCATAAGCTGATTTCTCATAATGGATATAATTATTAATGTTGGGATATTTAGAGGAACCAGGCAAACAAAACAAACAAACAAAAACGAGTAAGTGACATTACAGGACATGCACGGAAGGAGGAACCTCCATTCAGTTGACCTAGGTCAGGTATGGGACTAAGGGACTTATACAAAGGGTTAAAGAGACTCATATCAGTGTTACGATATCTATATCCTGATAAAAAATTAAAATAAACTCAAAGGAAATAATGCCCACTTAGATAAATCTTGAGGCATAGAGTGCCAAGGGCTGGGCTAGGCTGGAATAAGTAGTTTACAAACTGTGTTTAAGACAGTGACTCTATCAGGAGAATCTATATGCCATTTAGGGAGGGAAAGAAGTTCATATCTAGAGAAGCAATGCCAAAGTCTGAAGAATGGGGGAAGGTTAATGAGAAAATAAACATTGGATCAAGAGGGGAGGATGATAAGGCATATAGAGAAAATTAGATTTGATATGGCTCAGAGTAAGGGGTTCAGTATTAATGACTATGAATCTTAAGGTGGTTGGAGCCTAGAAGGGCTATCCAGTGCTGTATAGGGAATCTTCTAAAGAATTGCATTGATGTGAGCAGTGCTCCCTCCCTTCTATACGTCAAGAGCTCTGTAGTCCTAGCACCTACTAGCTAAAGGTTTCCCCACACTGGATGCTTAGAGAAATATCTGGATGTTGAATTTAACACTACATGACTGACATTTATATTATTGGAAAAGGTGCATGATGCCCATTGTCTACGATTTGTTCTTGGGTTCACAGATCACTGCCTTAACTAGGAATGTTACTTCCAGGATCTGCAAGTTTGTGCTGTGAAATTTTCAATCAATCACATGGGAATAGAACATAAGACTATGCATGACTCTTTAATTAGAGCTCATAACAACAGAAAAGCCCAGTTAGTAAACCAGATCTGGCCACTTCAGTTCTAAACATCTCATTCTATCCTCACAGCAACCAATCTAAGGAGGTACTATTTTTATGCTCATTTTGCAAATGAGAGAGCTGAATCTCCAAGAGGTAAAGTAACCTACTTGTAACTCTGTTTTACTCCTGATGCTTTGACTAAGTCATGTGCTTTTCTGCATCTGATTTAAAACAGAAGGATCCAATTTGTGATTTTCTCCAATTTACAAATAAATGCTATTTTGGCAAAAAAAAAAAAATGCTATTTGCTAAAAATGGCAGGGACAGTTTTAGAATCCAAATGATTTGGATTTCAGAGCCTATGCTTTTTAACCAATGGCTAAACTGAAGTCCATACTATTATTTAAACCTATTGAGTGATGGATTTCTTTGTGATTCAACAATTATGGTCGAAATAGGAAGATATATTTCAGATACTCCTCATGGAGCCCCAATAACCTTAAGATTGTCTTTTTACACATTATTTGGCCATGGGAGATGTGGTCTGATTGTGTAACGAAAGAATTCCTTCCGTTCTGGGTAGAGAATCCCTGTCCAGTGTTAAAAATAAGCCAAAGTATTACCGTAAATTTAATTAAGGTCATGGAATTTTTAGGCTATCTCTCTTTGAAAGAATTCAAGACCAGAGAAGGTCACCTGAATAATTTGGGGGAAAATGCATTTCTTCTCCTTCCCTAATTTATCTAGTTAGCTGACAGCAATTCAGGTGCTGTCTCTGAATAATTTGTGAAAATATGCCCATTCTTGGCTTTATGTGGACTGATGAGACCAGATTGTATTTGATCCTTCCTCATTATTCAATGGCAGTGCACATCTCAGGTCAGCAGTCAGCAGCAATCTGAGGAGCGGGGGTGAATGACTGGGCCATTACCACTGATAAGCCTTTTACCAAAGACAGCTCACACTGAGAGGAGAGAACAAGACTCCAACTGGCTACAAAGTGGGTTTCGGATAAAAACTCATTACTCTCCAAAATCTACCTCAAAGACCAGAGAGTTTTCCTGAGGAGGCTAGAGTGAAGTTCACCTAATTATCAATTACACTGTA
>RJWJ010040751.1:0-13884 GCA_004363605.1 Indri indri
TATATCCTGTATGTCCTCCAGGTTTTCTTCATTTTCTTAATTTTTCCCACCTCTGATTAGGTTATTTTGAAAGACCTGTCTTCAAGTTGAGAAATTATTTCTTCTACTTTATCTACTTTTTGAAGCCCTCACTTGTATTTTTTATTTTATTTTATTCATTGAATTCTTTAGCTCCAAAATTTATGTTTGGTTCTTTTTCGTGATATCTATTTCTTTGTGGAATTTCTCTTTCATATCATAAATTGTTTTCCTGAATTAATTCAATTATTTATCTTCATTCTCATATCTTATTGAGTTTCCTTAGCATTATCATTCCGAATTTCTTCTTCAGGCAAGTTGTAAATTTCCATTTGTTTGGGATGAATTACTAGAGAAGTATTGTGCTCTTTTGGTATTTTCATGTTTTCTTGGTTTTTGTTTATGTTTTCTGTGTCCCAGAATTGACATTTGTGCATCTGGTACAGCAGTCATCTCTTCAAATTTCAAAGAGCTGTGTTCATAGGGAAACATTTTCACCTACAGATGGGTTGTAGGGTGTCAGTTAGAATATGTTGACTTTGGTTCCAGGTGGGTGCAATAAAGTAGTCTCAGTGCAGTTTCCTCAGCTGCAATCAATGTCACTAGTGCCTGTGAGTCCCTCTGTGGCCTAGGCTGCAGAAGTTTGTGGTGACAGTGGGGAGACTTAACTGAGAGGGTCCTTCTTAGTGCTGGGTTTGAGACAGAACACAGCCAGCCACAGCAGTCTTATGTAATGGGGCCCAAATGCTCAGAATGGTTGTTTTCCTTGGGTCCTGGGCTCAGTGTCTTGTTGAACTACTATGGCACCTGTAATGTGGGTGTAAGTTCATTCTCTTAGGCATAGATGAACACAGCTCTTCACTAAGCCAAGAACTGTGACTCTGAGGCACTCCCCACTAGCTTGAGCACTGGGAACAGGGATGTCTTATGATATTGATCTTTGGGGTTAGGGTGAAGAACTGACACATCTCAAGATATGAAGGGGTATGCCAGGGGCTCATGCGGTGGGGAGCAGGGCACAGCTGCAATTTGAGTTATAGAGCCAGCAAAGCAGAGTGAAAACTCAGGCACCAGGAGAGAGGGTACCATGTAGTGGTGACTCTGGACCCTAGAGTTTTAGAATATATCAGTGGCCCAATTTCTGTGAGGCTGGGTGCAGTGGCAGCAGAAATACCAGAATGACGGGGCGCAGATGTGGCTTGGTCTCCAAGGGTTTAGGAGCAGTGCAGTGTTGGTTTCACTCCTAAGGGAGGTGGTGCGGCTCAGCGGCTCAGACTCTGGAGGGCTGGTCTAGATCCAGGGAGGCAAGACACTGCCACTCTTTGGCCCAGAGATCAAAGTTACACAGTTCAGCCAAAGCTGTGTTTTTGGAGGTATGGGCACCACTCTGATTTGGGCACCAGGGTTGCAGATGTATCCTGAGACAAAACTTTATATTCTTGGGAACAAAATACCAGGTTGCTTTAGATGTCAAGTGGGCATGGCTGGTCCATTGGCTCAGTCATGGCTTATCTGGGCCAGGATGCCAGACTGGTTCACTGGCTGAGGGAGCATGTAGCTGCTCTTCTAGCTCAGGCTCAGTTTCCTTGCTGGGTAGCCCTGGCTGTTCCTCTGGGGGCAAGGCACTGCATGACCTCAAGCACATGAATCACAGCTGTTCTGCCTACTTTTCAAGTTGCTGGAGTTTGAGTGCTGCAGCCCCTGAAATGGGAAAAATGGAATGACTCCTTGGCGGCTTGTTTCAAGCAAATAGGAAGCTATAAGAGCTTGGCTAGGGAATGTTGTGCGACCATGAGTGTGAGCATTGTACCATGATGGCAGAGGCTCAGGAATGGAGAGATGCAGTGGATACAGGGCCCCAGATCATGCAGTGTAGCGGTGGTTCTCATTTCAAGATGGCATCATGCAGAAGCAGTTTGCGTCACAGTGGATAGCACAATGTGGGCATCTTCTCTGGAGTAACGCAACTGTGTGAATTCTAGGAAGATCCCTAAACTGGACTCAAAGCCTGTGAGGACTGAAGGATTCTCCCGTAGCAGAGACTTCAGGTGTCTGAGGCAGTGACAGGGCAACTGCGGCTCTCCTGCTTACCTTTTCTTTGCAGGAAAAGTCCCAGTTGGCTTTGACCTGATTCCATCTAGGGAGATAAGGTCAGATAAGTGTGTTTGCTTCCCTTTTCTATGCAGCTGTCCTGAGTTTCTGTGCTCCACAGTGATACTGCCACACCCTTGCTGTACTCCAGCACTCCCCTTTAGACACGCTAGTGGAAATATGCATGTTTATTCATTTTTTGGTCTTTTCTCTGTGTGTGTGTGTGGGGGGGGTGTTAGGCACCTCTATGCAGCTATGTTGCTAATATCATCTGCCCAAGTTTCTAAAACTTTGAGTTCACTAAACTAATGTAAATATTAATTCAAGAAAATTTTCCTGGACACTCTATATAATTGGAATTGCCATAGCCTTGGTGGTATGGAACAGGGTCAGCCAACTATGATTCATGGGCCAAATCTGGCCTGTCACATGTTTTTATAAGTAAAGTTTTCTTGGAACACAACCTCACCTATTCATTTGCATTTATTTCCTATGAGTGTTTTCTCTCTACAATGTCAGAGTTATGTAGTTGCTGCAGATATTGCATGGCCAGCAACGTAAGAGTATTTAGTATCTGTCTCTTCACCAGAAATGTTTGCCAGACTTTCACATAGAGGATTATGTGCACATGCAGAAAAGGTAGGGTACCAGCTACTGTTTTTAAGATATCCAATTGCTCTCAATATAAAACAGTGCCAATGTAACAGGTTCTCTTTGGCTATCTCAGCATCTTTGTGTGAAATAAAGGGTAAATAGCATTGGCAAGTCTCGGGGGTTTTGTGGGAATGTGAAGAGGCGTTATGTATAAGCATCCTATTGTCAATATCAGTGCATGTTTAAATATTTAGTAAATGTTTACCAAGAAATTGAGCTAAAATGTATCTGCTAATATGATATGCACTGAGCACATGTTATATGCAAGTCAGTCGGATACTTATATAAATATGAAAAGGATTGCTTTACAAATCATACCTATCATCTTATTTAAAGTATAACAATAAAAATCATAAGAAATTTTACAATTGATTCAGCTTTTTATTGTCTGAGTAGTCTTAAAAATTAGACTTGACTTTTACATTGTGCTCTGGTCAGACCTCTTGTTTTTAAATCCACAGATGCACTAGTTCCTAACTGTAAGAGTTCATTCAGGTAATATTTTTGCCATGTTATATAGACAGAGTTGTATTGATGAATATATGTGATAATCTGTAAATTGGTTGAATTCTGGTTGTACAGTTGGCCCTCCATACTCACAGGTTCTACATCCACTGACTCAACCAACTTCAAATTGAAAATATTTTTTAAAAATTCATAAAATATTATTTTGTTGCTGATGTGTACTATGTGGTTAGGCCTATGATGGTTACATCTATACCAAACAAGTAAATCATTTTTTTTTAGTGTCATTACTCCCTGAACAATACAGAATAACAACTATTACCTAGTGTTTACATTATATTATTATAAATAATCCAGAGATGATTTAAAGTATAAGAAAACATGTACATAGCTTATAGGCAAATCTGATGCTATTTTACATAATGGACATAAGCACCCGTGTCTTTCAGTATCCTTGGGGGGGTCCTAAAACCAATCCTCTATGAATACTGAAGGATGCCTATATTTTGAAGGTAAAGTGAATATGATTTACTGACTAATAGTTTGTGGACTGTGAAAGGAAGAGATACATCAGGGTGATTTCTATGTATTTAATATATGTTTTTTCTTCCTGAAAACCTGAAAAGCTACAGCTGTCATTGGCTAACACGGTAAAGACTGTCTGGGGTATATTTCAAAAGAAAGTATTAGGAATTCATTTTCAAATACGTTCACTACAACTGCTTAAACTACATGTAGGTGATTTTATGTCCTACCTACTTAAACTCATTAAAGCACACATGCAATGACACCTAGATTTTTCTCCAATGGGTATTTGCATCAGTGTATATAAACAGATCAGGATGAGGTAGGATGACAGAAAGTTACTTGTTTTCCTGCACATTAAAAAAAAGACCATGGAAATAATGTAATAAGCTAAATTAAACTCATGCCATAATCTCAAGATGCCTCAGTTTCCCATATTAGAACATCAACTAAATTTGAATATTTTGTTAAGGATATCAGAATGACAGCAAAATGATTTATATTGGAATAAATTGCTTTTATTATATGTGTAGAGAGATGAAATGAATATTTCTGGAAATGCATACATAAATTTAAATATATTTTCAAAACAGTAAGTATGTAGCATTTTCCACTATTTCACTGTGGTTTTATGAAGTCAATTTGATTTCCCAACTGAATGAACATTCTCACACCCTTTTACTCATGCAATGAAGAACTGAAAGGATTGTAATTTATGGTTACATTGTATACTTGTCACTGGAGGAAGGAATGGAGCTATATATAAATGTATGTATTTTTTATTTCCTTAAAACTCCATCCCAGTCACCTTCAATGAATGCTAGATTCTTTCCATATTGCTATTTCCCGGACTAAATTAGGAGACTGTAAAACTTTATCAGTTTTTTAATGAATGGCAAAACAAAACTTCGTTTAAAATAAAATTAAAAAGAAATCAAGAAACCTGAATTCACAAAAGGAATGGTAAAAAAGGGCCTATTATTGCAGTTTAAATGATAAACTGAGACATTATCTTAAAGAATAAAATCAATGTGTTCCAACGCATGCTGCTTGAAATGAAAGTTTACAAGCTACCCATTTTTTGTACCTTAAATATAATCTGACATGACGAAATTATTAAAAAGATTATTTATTTATTCCCGTGGTGCCAGAAATGGGAACTGTCCAAGGTTTTAAATTTTTAGTTTTATTAAATATTTCAAAGTTTTAAATTATACTCATACAAATATATAACTTTTAAAAGATATTATACCTATATTGAATGATGAGTAGAAAATTAACCTAAAAATAAGTTTTAGGCTAACTAGAAGTTTAAGATAAGTTCTTCACTGTTGCATAAGCTTTTTTTTTTCTTTCTTCTCTTATCTTTATATATTTTTTTAATTTGGGATATTATGGGGGTACAAACATTTTGGTTACATAAAATGCATTTGCCTCACCCAAACCAGGGCTGTAAGAGTGTCCCTCCCCCATACAGTGTGCCCCATTTCCATTAGCTGTGGGTTTACCCCCGACCCCCACCACCCCCATCCCTCCACACCCTCTACCTGACTGGCACCCAATGACTATTACTACCATGTGAGCACCTTAGTGTTCATCAGCTAGTACCAATTTTTGATGACTTTTATCTAAAAGTCATCAAAAATTATTTTGATATTTTCCCTATTTTTGTAGGGAAAATAAAATAGTTAATCTGCTTTTTTCCCTCAATGATGAGTCAAGATTTATATATCACATTCATTTTACTAACTTTAAATGATAATATATACACTGTGATTTTACAGCCAATGTACTTTTCATTCTGTTAATTTGATAAAAACGAATCATTTATTTATCTGTAATAATAGTATATAATAACAGTAAAACATAATAGCATTTTATTATTTAATATTCCAGATATCTAAAATTTCCATGTCATAAAGTTAAAAATCCTAAGTATTAGCATTGAGAAGGCTTAATGTTCTCTAATATAGTAAACGTAATTTTGCTTGTTTGCTTTTTATTTTTGTTTTGTTTTGTTTTTGCATAGCTAACCTCAAATTGTTTTATAACTTGAAGACATTTTGTTACTGAAAGCATTATATTCAATATATGATCCATAAGTATCAAAATCATCAATTCTTTTAAAATTCTTGACCTATCTAATCAGATTCGTGTATGGCAAGTAACAAAATAACAATTGATTTTGCTGTTGTTGTTTGCTTCTGGTGGAGATGTGAATTTTTTTCCTACTTGAGAGGCTTTCTAAGAACTGCATAGGTGAAAAGTGAACAATAAATAACCTATAAATATTCTCAACAATGTATTGAATAAGTGAAAGTAAAAATTTTTTCCCCAGTACAAGGTAAATAAGTAGCTATTTTATACATATATATACACACATAATAACATAATCCTATATGTATTGAGAAAAAAAATATTTTTTCTTTTACGTGTTGTTTTTATGTGTCAACTTGGCTGGACTATAGTACCCAGTTATTCAATTAAACACTAGTATAGGTGTTGCTCTGAATGTATTTTATAGACGTGGGTAACATATATAATTAGTCAAGTTTAAGTGAAGGAGATTATCTTCGATAGTCTGGATGGGCCTCATTCAATCAGTTGACAGATCTTAAGAGCGAAAACTGAGGTTTTAACCTAAACACCTGTACCCCTATAAACAACAAATAAAAAAAAATAAAAATAAAATCAAAACAAACAAAAAAAAAAAACTGAGGTTTCCCTGAGGAAGAAGGAATTCTGTCTGTTCACTGCACCTTTCCTTGCCTAATTTCCAGCGTGCCGCTGGCCTGCGCTGCAGATTTGCCCAGATAGACCCCACAATTGTATAAGCCAATTTCTTGTTGGGGAGGAATCTCTCTCCTCCTTCTCCCAATATCACCTATTGGTTCAGTAAAATCCGGACTACTGATACACACATTTTGTACTCTTAGTTGGAAATAATAAGAAAAATGTAATCTGTCATTCATCGTTTGTGTATGATTTGGATGGCTGGGGAAATTATTTTAATATGACATGGACAGGAACATAGAAGATCAGAGTCACAGCTGAACTTACTCAAACTCATTCATGAGTGTTTGAGTGCATTGGGAACTAGTGAGATATGTCTTCAAATAACCAAAACAAAGAAGTCGATTATTCATATAAAGAATTTTTCCCTATAATTACCAAATCTAATTTAAAAGTTCATTTCAGTGATTTGAAAATCGAACAATCAAATACTTAACAGAGCATGGGGATATTAAATAGTTTTACTGCAAATATTAAAAAAGATTTTTCTTATCTAATTGTGAGACTGTAACAATAAATATTGTAAGGAATCACAGATTAAAACTGTGTCATTTATATCCTCTATGTATTATAATAGAGTGTCAGTACTATATAATACCTAACATCTTAACAATGTGTAATGATTAGATAACAAAGTGGGAGGTAGAATTATTGATTTTTGGTAATATAATTCTTCCAAATAATGCTGTGTAAGACCTCGACTAACTACACAGTTATATAATCAGAAAATATAGATCTTTCACCACACAATAAAGTCTGTTACTATATAATGTAGTACTTTTTTTCCATATATTATATCACAATATTGCTTTTTGATTTGCTGGTCATTATAGACACTCACGGAAGGCCAAATCATTACAAGAATGAAATAGAATTAAATTTTCTTTGCCAAGTATTTAAATATAAGAACAAACTAAGAAAATATTTATTCTCAGATAATACATTTAGCTGCTTTTATATAGCCCAATACCTTTTTTACAGTTATTTTTATTGACTCTAAAGAGACAACTTCATATATGAAAGTATGCAAGAAAACTAAGATATATAATCGGAAGTATATAAGAAAGAAAGGGCACAATAAAAGATTTTAATAATTTCATTTGATTGTTCAGGGAAAAAAATAGATATACCCAAGTTTTTAGTCATTTCAAAGTACTTTAGTTTAGGAAGATGACCGTTTAAATGCACTAGTTTCTAAGGTCCATTTTGTGGTAAAAAACAAATCTCTCATTCTCAATCATAAAGTATTTTTTTATTTTAATGAGATTATTGATGAAAATACATACAGTGATATTACCAGTCATAAATACAGCTAATATAATGTGTATACATTGTAGTTATAGGATAATGCAAATATATCTAATACAATAGTACAGTAGTATTACTACATATATAATTTCATTTATGGCTATATATATAAATCCATTTTTCTAAATAATTAAAATATTTTGAAGAGCGAATTTTTAAAAAGTCTAGAGACCATTCTAAATTATGAATTTGAATCTTTTAAAGAATAGAAATTTTTATCTTTATATTTTTTCAAGTTTAGTAAATATGTTGAAAAACCTTAAATCTTCTAATTTACATGCCAGAATTATATTTTACCTTAGTAAACATTTTTCCTTAAACTGTTTTAATAACATTTTACTTTCTAATCGTTCACATGATTTTTTACCAATCATTGCAACTTGTACAACACAACCAAGCATTAAGTAAAACTTAGTCATATATATTAATATATTTATAGCTAAATATATAATACATTTCAGTTTCTATTTATTCAGCAAATATTATTTAAACATTACCATATCTGAGGGACTACTTCTGGTACCGCAGTGATAAAAATGCAAAGAAACTCCTTATTCCTAGAGGACTTAGTTTTTTATGGTTATTGATAAGAACTATCGATCAACTGATCAATTAATCAGTAATCTAAGATAGTCACCAGTGCGTCATGTTGAAAGAATAAGAGAGATTAGTTACTAAGAAGGGGGAGCCATTGTTACTTTATAAGGGGAAATTTATGAAAATCTTCACCGAAAAACAGATATGCTATTTATAAGGTCTGACACAAATGCAAATCTGCTATTCAAACCAAGGGAAGAAACATCATGAGCTTTGCATATGCATTTTGTTATTTCTGTTCCCAATGTTTTTATTTCTTGTTCAATCTTACTTTAATGCACATTCATAGGTTCGCAATTAATAAAGTTTTTCAAGTGATGAAAAAGAACTATTGTACAATAATCCCATATTTTTATACATTATTTATAATATTATGACACTAAAAAATATGCCAGCATATGTTATATTTTGTTTCAAAATATTAAGGGGGTATAAATATTTTAGGTTACATGGATCACTTTTGTAATGCTTGAGTCCTGGCTAAAGGTGTGCCCGTCATCCAAGTACCGTTCACAGTACCCGTTAGGTAGGTTTTTGCCTCCCCTCTGTCTTCCTCTCCCTTGGTTGATTTCCAAGGAGTTTTACTTCCCTCTATGTACATGTGTGCTATTCAGTTAGTTCCAATTTAATAACAAGCACATGTGGTGTTTGTTTTTCCATTCTTGACACACTTTACTTAGGAAAATGGTCTCCAGTTCCATCCAGATTGTTGCAAAAGGAATCAATTCATCTTTTTATGGCTAAGTAGTAGTACTCCATGATATACATCTACCACATTTTATTAATCCACTCATGAATTGATGGGCACTTAGGTTGATTCAACATCTTTGCAATTGTGAATTGTGCTGCAATAAACATTTGAGCACAGGTATCTTTTTATCATAAGAAAAATAAATGGCTCCTGAAAGGATGGCACGCTGACTTCTAAATTAATTTCTCATCACATCCCTAAAGAGAAAGAATGGTCATAACAGCTTTCTTCTTCAATGCTAACAGAAGAGTCTCTCTTTATAGTTGATATTCCTCTATGACAGAATCTTATACAATGCAGTGTACTCATAAGGGTGACATCCTATTACCTTCACTATATTCTATTAGTTTTGAGAAAGTCACAGTGTTCACTTTCTCTCAAGGTGAGGGCATTATACAAAGTAGTGAATCATCAGAGTTCCACCTTACAGTGTCTTGCCTTTCCTCATCTCCTTAGTGAACTCTTACTCTTCAATTTTTCCAAAAAAATAACCTTATGTTAAATTTGAGCAGTGAATCTATAGCTGTCTCATATTTCTTTTCATATCTTTAAAGTGCCTAAATTTTTAATGGGTAAAAAATTTTAATGGTATAACCAATATCTGTATTCATGCATAGCCTTCTTTTGAGAGTGTTCCTATTTCTTCAGATGGACTTAATTATGAATTGTTTTTCATCCTCCCATTATTTAAAGATAGCATATACAGAGATACTATGTGCATGTGTATATAAATATGTATACACACATATACAGGTGTATGAATATATATAACTGTATTTCCTTTTGTTTTGTATTCTGCATTGTGACAGACAGGATTAAAATTAATTTATAGATATGTTAAAATATAAGATATAAATTCTCGATTTTGTTACCAGCTGAAGTTCTAAATTGGATACAATGACCTAAATTTGTGCATTTCCAGTGCTTCGTGGGTAGCAATCATTTAAGATTTATTTGTTGAACTGTGAACTACAAAGGAAAAATATAAGTGAGATTTCTTATCATATGGACAATTGATTTTTATTATTACACTTGTATTGATGGGGACAAAGCATTTATATTGAAGATGTGGTCAAAATAAGGGGGAAAAAACATAACTATTGATAGTATGGTCAATATTTCCAATACAGTATGACTCTACAGCTAATAACATTCTTTAACTAGGCCTTTACTTTGTTATGGCGGTAAAAGGACATAATTACTATCAACATCACTTTACTTATATACAAAAATTACTGTATTTTTTTTAGAAACACTAATGTCACAATATTTTTAGGCTTTAAAAAGAAAATTGAATTACATATAGAGAATATGTTTACTTATTGCTCATATATAATTAATTAATGTATATAAAACACATAAACCCATAAAATGTGCAGAATTGTAGATATTTTTCGTAAACGCCCTTTCATAACTCTAAATTTCAGAAAACATGTTCTGGCTCATAGCCTATATTTTCTACTGTACCTAGTATAATGTCCTACATATTACTGAAACACAATATATTGGTAAATGACAAACGATCTCCTTTAAGGATTCAAACTACAGAAAAGTAACCTATAGTAATAAGAAAGATTAATTTAAGGGAATATGGAATTCACTAAGAATTTCTATGTAGTATTTAAGAAGTTAAACTTTGGTACTACAATACATTTTTCTAGAAGATACATTCCTAACCACTCTAGTTAATAATGTTAACTGGGGGATGTATTGAAAATGCCATTGTCCCTAAATCTCTGATCTTTAGCTATGGTTAAAAATAAAATATCTGTGTATAAAATAATTGGCATATTTCTAAAATGTACACTTATTTGACATGTCATGCCAAATCTATTAAGGTAGTTTCTTTAATATTCCATTTTTTCTAAAAATATGTTGATATTGTAGAGTTGCATGTCACAAAATATCAATGATGGAAATCATTTATTGAGTAATTTGTAAACATGCTAAGTTTATCTGAAATTGAGCATCTCTGAATTTTAGGTAGGAGAAGCAAGCCAGTTGTCAATATAGTGAAAAAACAATGTAATTTTATCTGTTATTAAAATTTGGAGTTCAGTTACCAAAATAGCAATTTTCTTTGTATTCTATATTTGTTTGTCTGGGTGTGTGCAGTGAAAGATTAATGTAAGCATGAGGATTAGAATTAAATTTTCCATTTGGTGTAGAAAAAAAAAAAAACTTCAGGTTTTGCCATGAAAATTTCAGAAGACATTACAAAGAAACTTTCATAAGTATATTTTATTCTCTGATAGATCTTATTCATATTTAATACATTTTAAATAAAGACTGGAGAGTTGGCTTCAGTGATAATCTTGCTTTTGTGGTATGAAACTCCTGAAAGTGGTAATATTCAGTCAATGTCATGGAAACTTATATATGTATTGTTGAAAGTCCAAAATACTCTATTCATTGAATAATAGACATTGTCTTTAGGATCTTAAATGCCTCTACTGTCAGTCTTTCTGTCCTAGCGTCTCCTTTACAACCTCTCATTTTTTCCCATGATCCATGAGTAAAAGTGTTAACATCTGTACCATCAGAGAATCCAGGAATTCAGTCTTCATTCGTTTTAAATGGTCACAGTCAAGGCAATCATTCCTTCAAATTCCTGCTTTTAGGCTACCTGTTGACTACCCAAGGAGACCTAAGAGTGGAACTTCATTTCCCAACACTCTCTTCTCAGGGCTTGGGCAGCTGACTCGGTTAGAGTAAACATTTGTAAACATTCTCTCCTTCCTTCAATTTCCCCAGCCACAGCAGGCTCAGATGCCAGCAGGAGAGGTAAAAATCCCTTCAGGCAAATGTCTAACACTAATGCTTATTAACCTAATGTTTGTTTTGACTAAAACTCCAGAATTTTCTTGCTTGGGCAATAAATTCTTTATGATTAGATAATCTCTCCTGTCACAATATCATCTTTACCTCACTTTCATTCCCATCATCTCTTTTTTTTTAACTCCATCTTTGATCTCACTTCATTCTGTATTCTATAATTAGTTGTATACATATCTGACTCTGCTGTTTGATTATAAGCTACTCTAGGATAGGTGAGCTTCAATTATGATTTCACTAAAGCTCATAGCTCCTAAAGGCTCATTATGTGTTTCCAGAATCAATTGATCATTAAACTAATTGAATAATTGTGTAATTATCAGTAGATGAGTATAATGTCACATTTTTAAGTATGCTAATATAAAAAATTTCAACTGAATTTTCAAATTGTTATATTATGGATGCTAATATTTACCAAGGTAAAGCATATGGATGCAGTTTCAAAATGCATCATTCATTATCAGGTTGTATTTAGAGCAATTCAACAATGTGACAGGTGTTTCCCAGTGTCTTCAGCTTTCGGTTGATTTTTATCAGTTAATGTGACATAAATAAAACAGAACACAATATCAAGGGACAGACCAAGGATAAAGGAGCAAATGTAGCAGAAAAAAAAGAATCTTGTTAATTGAACTGCATTTCCATCCTCTTAGTGCATGATTTAATTACAGAATTTGATTACTAGTTCAGAAACCTTAGGTGCTATGCAAGCAAACATTTATATTAATACTACAATTTAGATACAATTTATTAGAAGGCTTCATTATTTTCAATATTGATCTACTTTTTCAAATCGCATCTTGCTTTATGTGGATTCTTTGTGATTGAATCTACAGGATCATGCATACGTGACATTAATTAGACTAAAATTACATCCTGTCTTTAGATGTTTATATTTGTAAAATGTCCATCAATGTTTACAAAATATTTTCTTTTTGACTACTTTTAATATAACTTATCAAACTAAAATATGTGTGTACGTATTGCATGTATTTATATATACACAAACATAAATATACACATATATATCCATATATGTCACATATATAAAATTTATGCCTATTTCAAATATTTTTTAGCTACAAGTGGGAAAAATTTTCATTTCATAAGTAGATATTTGTCTAGTTTTAATTAGGTAAAATTCAAATATCTGAGTAAAATATTTGTACTACCAAATGTAAATAGATATACTCTAATTCAGTGTACTTGCTAAATAAACCTGTTATGGAGGTAATTTGTTCAATCAACATAAATTTACTGGAGTCCTCTTATGGTCTTGGCACTGTGTTAGGCATGAATGATGTGAACAGGAAGAAGACAAATTTGGTATCAGACTTGATGTTATTTTTCATCTAGAAAATTTCCTGAAATCTCATGACCTCCATTAACTCAATTATTCAACAATTATTTAGTAATCCCATGCTAGATGCAAGGGATAGAGCAGAGAACAAAGCAAGTCAATGTGATTAACCTCATGAATACTTATGTGAGAGGAGAAAGAAAATAAAGTAAATAAGTAACTTAGGTTACTACCTCAGTTTATATGGTTATACTACCTATGATTATATGGTTAAAAGGTTATATGTGTTGTGGGGGGAAGTGTAACAAAATAGGTATGATGGGTTATATTAAGAGACATACGATTTTATTTTATTTTTTTTTATTTTTTTTTTATTGTTTGTTGTTTATAGGGGTACAGGTGTTTAGGTTACGTATGATGCCCTTGCCCCCCCTTCCCCCCAAGTCCCAGTCCCAAGCATGTCCATCTCTCGGAGGGTGCGCATTGCACCCTTTGTGTATGCATATATCCGTCCCCTCCTCCCCCTCGCCCCTCCCCCTTCCCCCTC
>RJWJ010040752.1:0-13832 GCA_004363605.1 Indri indri
CATTATTAGTGATAAGTACAATTACTGTTGATTCCATTCTGTCTACCTGAGTCTATTGTTGAAGAAGAAAAATAAAGAAAATTTTTTATTTCTAAAGTAAACCATATAGGAAGTTTATAAGGAATAGGAAGAAGCCGAAAGCACAGGGTTGTTACAGGTGTGAAATCTGACTCTGTCCCTAATTAGGAGTATGATCTTGAGCATGTTACCTGATATCTTGGGACCTCAGTTTTCTCATTTGTAAAATGTGGATTACATCTGTTAGTGTTATGATGAGAATTTATTAGGATCACACTTATAAAATGTAATGAATTTAGCACAGTGCCTGGGATAGAGTAAGTATTCAAAAATATTGGCGGATAATATGCAAATCAAAACCAGGATGAGATATCACCTAACCCCAGTGAGAATGGCTTTTATCAACAAGTCCCAAAACAATAGATGCTGGTATGGATGCAGAGCGATAGCAATGAATACTTACATGCTGCTGGTGGGACTGCAAACTAGTGCAACCGCTATGGAAAATGGTATGGAGATTCCTCAAAGAACTAAAAGTAGACCTACCGTTTGATCCAGCGATCCCACTACTGGGTATTTAACCACAGGAAAACAAGTCATTTTATCAAAAAGACACCGGCACTAGAATGTTTATCACAGCACAATTCACGATCACAAAGATGTGGAATCAACCCGAGTACCCGTCAATTCACAAGTGGATTAATAAAATGTTATATATGTATACCATGGAGTTCTACTCAGCCATAAAAAAAATGGATTAATAACTTTTGCAACAATCTTGATGGAACTCCTAAATGAAATACCTAAATAATGGAAAAACAAACACCACATGTAGTCACTATTAAATTGGAACTAACCGATCAGCACTCGTGAGCACAGACGGAAGTAAAACTCAATGGAAATCGTGCAGGTGGGAGGGCGGAGGAGGGAATGGGTGAAATCATACCTAACAGGTATAATGTACACTATCTGGGTGATAACCTTGACTCAAGCAGTACAAAAGCTTTTGTAACCAAAACATGTAACCAAAACATTTGTACCCCGTAATATTCTGAAATAATAAAATAAGATAATAGTAGTTGTAGTAGTCTCATATTACTCAGACTGATTAGATGAAAATTCAGCTTCTCCTTTGTTTAGTTCTGTTCTAGTTCCCAGACCTTTCCCCGTTCTTCTAACCACTGTACCCCATTTTCACTTTTCAGTCTCAGATTAAGCTTGAGTTCTCACCCCATGCCAACTTTGGAGAAGAAAGATTCTTCTTTGTTTGAGCTGCAGATCCCTTCCTTCAGTTTCTTGCTACCGCTAAATCTGCTGTCCCTGTGCAAACGGAATCAGCTGAGAAGGCTTTAACTATATAAGGTACTGGCAGATGCTTACGATTTCTTATTTAGGCAAATTGGGCAATCATATAATGAGAAGATGGAAAGGATGGTATGACTTTTGATAATGTAAGTGTGGGAAATAAAAGTTTGCTCGCTGATAGGGTTCCTTTCTGTAGGTATAATACATTTTTTAAAAGTTTAAAAGAGATCATATATGGTAGGAAAAAATGTGATTTTTCTGTATGCCAATCAGAAACAATGCTAAGCAGAGACTCGACTTTCTATTGCTTTGATCTAAGGAGCTCAGTATATTCTATTAAAATATAGATTAAAAAATAATTGAGTTCTGTAATTATAATTATATGAATAAAATTACAAATAAGACTTCTGTACTGAAATTTTAACTATGTGCAAAATGGGATGCTAATTACATTTTTAAAAAATAATTTGGGTACCAAATGAGAAAAAAGCTCATATGGCAAAAATGAACAAGGAACAGAAAATTATATGTATTTTTAAAAATCACTGTTTTTATATAGTGGCTGGAATTTTATTGTTGCATTAAAAAAAATCCTGCATTAACTAAAGGATAACAGTTTGCCCTTCCTGAAAAGGTGAATAAGGAAACTTCTAAACTTCAGTTTAAAAAAGAAAGCCTGTATCATAGCAATTTTTCCATTTATCTGTAAAAATCCCCAGTTAAGCTACTTCAAAAGAAATTTCATGAGCCCTCTGCCCTTGGCTCTGTGTGATTTTGACTGAAAATGGCTGTCGCGGTTGTGGAGGAATTCTGGAGCGCAGGAGATGCGTCCTGAGGCTGGATGGGGATCAGAAAATGTCCTAGTTTTCAGGAACGGGGAGAAGTTTAACCTCCTCAGACCACAAAATGGAAAATTTGATACTGATACTGCAAAAAACTTTGAAATAGATTGTCATTACGAGTCTGTGGAAAGGGAAGAGGGTGATCATTGAAGTCAGAACGAGATGAATAAGCACTCCCTTGCCAGACCTCACTTCCTTTTGATAGGGGCCATTGAGCTGGCAGATTAAGCAACTCATGGTCTCTCCAATGACTCTGCAGCTGGGTGGGAGGGCAGATATGTTGGAACCCAAAATAGCTTGACAAGATGGAACAAAGGGCCAAATCTAACAAGATAAAAAGTGAAAGGGAGATCTGTAAAGGCTGCCCTTAGTTCCAGAAGATTTGCAACACTGACATAGGAGTGGTGAGCAGATTGCAAATCCAACTGGTAGGTGTCAGCAGGTGTGTGCTGCACACAGATGCCTGGCCGAGGGTGTGAGTAGGGGCTGTGTCCATCCAATGACGGCACCTCTTTCTAGTTTGCAAAAAGATACCACTAAAGCAGAAGGGTGCATGCGTGAAAAAATACAAGTCGGGTTTTTAACTAGGAATTCAGTGAGTTATTAGTAAAGTATGGACACAACAGTTGGAGAGGGCGTCCCTCTAAGTGCCATGTCCAGTGTCTGGGTTCAAGCCAAGCTGGACATATTGGGAGTAGAAAGAATAACAGTGGTAAATTGGAGCGTAACTAGAAGAGAAAGGAGAAAATCTGGAAATTATGATTCGTGAGGAATGGCAAAAAGAAGAGAGAATACTAGTCTGCAGAAGGGAAGACTTAGAAGAGCCTTGATGTACCCGCCACTAGCAAATCAACCACGAGTGCAAGATGCCACAAAGCAAGGGCATCAGAGGCCAAAAGGAAACTAAGCAAGTTTTTTAAAATTTAAAAAGAAAACACCAAATTTTTCACTTTGAAGAAATTCAGAATTTTATTTTGTTCCCCTATTTTACAATTTTGTATTTTTAAATTTTGCTTTATGTGTTGCCTGAAAATCAGGGAGCATAACAACCTTTTATATTCATGTCTTAAAATCATACAAGATATAGAACTTTTCAGCAATTTGACTTGTCCAAAAGTGGAACAAACACTGCAATACCGTGATGCAGTTTTATTCCTTGTTGCCAGGATGGCCAAGGCTGAGAGCAGGCACTACTTCTTGGATGTAAGGAAGAGATTCTTTGTTTCTGTAGTTCTAGGTGTAGGGCTAGATGGCTTTTAAGGCCCCTTCCCATGTTCAGATTCTATGATTCTGAGAAAAAGCAATTTCCCTTAAGAAAAAGGAAAACTGAGATTACCAATATCGTTGACTTTTTCTAAAGAACTCGAGCAATGAAGAGCGAAGTATAACACTTGTGATGCAAGAATCTGGAAGTGCTCAGTATCTCCTTCTCTCTTCTGAGTGATTTACTAGTGATCTTTTCACAAATCCTCTTCTCATGCCTGGAGTGTCCATGGTTGAGATTTGGGACATAACACTACAAGGTCTTGGGTTTGATCTTGGTGAGGACTAGTTAGCTCTGAAAGGTTTGATTTCAACATGAGCACATCACCTTATAGGTATTCTATGCCATAAATTTTATTGAAAACTGCAACCTTCTTGACTAAGTATGCCCAGAGTGGCAATGGAGGGTGGGTGGATGAGTTAATATTTATCTTTCCTGTTACAAACGGAGTACAAATCCTTGTCCTCCATACTGTGTTTTAGGTAGGAGCAACATCTTGTATGTTATTCTTGTCACAATAATACTGTCATTCAGAGGCGACTATCCCTTAGATTAGACTTTAGGCTTATTTCACAAAAATATCAAATATGCATGTCTTGATGCTACCAAAAGGAAATAAAAAAGAAAAAATATATACACTGGAAGATTAAGAGGTTTCTTCTGTCTCAAAAAATTATTTACATGCAATGAATTGTCTAATAGAAAAGAATTTGCTTTTTCTCTGTTACATTCTTATCCTGTTTATTCTTGGGGAGAGGACAGAATAGCTGAGAGGATAGCAATTAAAGGAGAAGACAAAGCCACTCAGAGCTTACCATGCCCTAAATATGCTCTTGCCTCTATTATCTGATTGGTTCTTAATCTCACTGTGGGCTATGCTGGGAACATGGGGAGAAGATCAGCTAGGAGGCAACCTGTGTTGTGTAATATGCTTATTCTAGTGAGACAAAATAAAACAGAGCAAAAGCAGCCTTGAAGAACAAGAAAAATCACAACAGGGCAGCCTGAGGTCGTGCGTGGATGAGACAAGTGGCTGTGCACCTGCTTAGTTTTGATAATGCGCGTTACATTTCCCTACGGTGGCCTTCTTAACGTGTGTCGGCAGGGCAAGGGTGGGTTGTGATCTGGGAATACTGTTCTGATTTTACGTGAGTTATAATCATAATCTCAAAAAACAGCCTGAACTCCTTGTTGTTGGCCAAAGATCAGGCAGAACAGAACTTCACGGCAGGGTTGACCTGGAATAGACAGGGTCATTGGAACTTGCTGCGTCAGAGGAGCAAAGTTAAAGCCGGGGAAACTTCGAGATGGTGAGGTGTTCCTCCCAAGTCAGGCTGTAATGTATAACAGCACAGCAGGGGTGGGTGGAGTGTGTTTTAGGCACAGCATTCTGCGTCGTTGATCGATTACATCCTTAGAATTAGCAACGTTCTATGCCAGTTTGTGACAAGCACATAAAATCTTACTGTGTAGGTGAAATAAATCACTAGTATTTTGTACCTAAGCAACATATTGTTAGGTAACATGAACCTTGAACTTTTTTCCCTTAATCTAAGTAGAGCTTCGCCTCTAGACCCGTATAGTTACGTAACTTGCTGCTTAAGCCTCTGCATGTGGTGGTTTTGTTGGTGGAAGTCATCACTGTGGTTACCTCCTCAACTTGGACATGACATAGGACTCTGAAGGAGGAGCTGTATGGTGTTTTAGGGGTCTTAGACTGTATGTTCCAACACTGGTTGGGAGTCCTTTTAGTCCCGGGCATGCCGCGAAAAGAGTTATTGAGTGTCTGGGAACAAAACAACAACACGAGGAGTGTACAGAGTCAGAGGCGGCCATGGAGGTGCGCGCAGGGTTTCTCAGGGGACAGACTTGCGTAGATAAGATCAGACAATTCAGTAAATTCCAAAGTGATTCCTGTACTCTGGAGTGTAGTTGCTCAGGGATTTAGGAGCATTCCAGTGTTTCTTTATCAACTGGGCCAAACATGTAAATTCTTTCCACTTAGGTAAACATTGTTTGTATGTAAGTTTCTGAAAAACAAGTCAGATTTCTTTTGCTTAAGGAGATATGCCTCATCTTTGGTGTATCTCTCGAGTTACATAAATGATTCCTGAAATTCCTTCCAGAATTATGGGTTAGGCTGTGGAAACTTGGAGAAACCATTTACCAAGTTGCTTCTCTGAAGACTAACACTTTTACTTGAGATCCAAGATGCCTATAAAGGACAAAGATGGGTGTATACACACATATGTATATATATGCATATATATATATATGTATATGTATATATAATTAAAGAATACTAGAGCTTCTTTAGGTGTTTGGAGGAAAGGGTATGGATTGGGAAGAAATGTTTGAAAAGGTAGTGTAATTAATTAACTGCCAGCTTCAACTTCTATTCAGTCTTTCTTTGAACCCAAACATAATAAATTAAGGTGGCCACTAATGTGAGAAGAATGTCTTCCTTGGTTGAGGAGTCCCTGCAATTGAGGAGGGGACACAGCAAACTACATGTGCCATTGCACGAAGCTTGGGATTAGCGAGACCAGGGGAATGGGTTCTATCCCACATTCAGACAAGGCCGCAACCCATAGCTGCAACTCCCTGCCAGGCAGAAGGGACCCTCTGGGAGCACAGTGAGAAAGAGGGGAGGGACAGAGGAGAGTGGATACAGTGAAGAAGGAACAGTTTCAGAGGACACTGTGGCCAATCCCCCTACACTATGTGCTTGATTGCTATGGATTCTTTCACTCTTGCTGGGCCACAGCTAGGAGGTTGTGAAGCCACTGTATATTCGGTTTTGGACCAAAGCAAAGATAGAGTGTTTCCATCTGAAGACTCACCTTTTAATATACAACTTTACATACAACTCTCAAATCTCATGGGAAACATGGAAAAGCATTAAGTAAATGGCTGTGCAGCATGCAAATGCATAGAGGTCTGTAAGGCACTACATTTTAATGTTTGGCAAGTAAAAATGATAGGCAAGGTGATAATTCATACATCGTCTTTAATTCTTCCTCCCCTTCCTCTCCCACCAAACATATGACCTGGCCATGCCAGCGTACATCACATACTTATTTCTGGCGTCACCCCTCTCCCTCCTGACTCCCAGTGCTCTGGTCCATGCTCTCTAATCTGGACAGATGCACCATGAAACAGCCGCTGGATGCCTGCCCTGTGTGCCACCCTATGCTAAGTGCTCAATAGAGCACCTGCTTTCACAGAGCTTATGGTTTTGTGAGGGAAACAGAAAATGAACTACCAATTGCAATAACTAATTTATTATTAGTTAAGATGATGACAGATGCAATACAGGCTAAGTGTGGGGTTCTAGGGAGCACACAAAAGGCACCCATGGAAGCTTCCTTGAGAAGCTCAGGTGTGTGGGAGTTGAGCTTTGAAGGATGGGTAAGAATTAAGCTGGTGTGGAAAGAAGCTCCAGGCAAAGGGACGAGCATTTGAGATCAGTCTGTGCACCTTCTCCTCCAGGCAGCTTTCTTGGATGTTCTCTCTCCATCCCCAGCTCCCCTCACTGGGCTGCATTTGGTGTCCAGGGTCCATCATTGCACAAAACATGCAGCGTAATGCAATTATTTGGCATGTATCTCTATTCTGCATTTGAATATTCATGAAGTCAGGAACCGTGTATTATCCATCTCTATGTAACCCCTAAAGTAAAGGTTTCCCCATATTCCACTGAAGAGAGACATTTCGATGCCATTAAACACAAAGCTATGATCCCAGGAGGAAAAAATCATGCAAGATAGGAGGAGTCACCTTTGGAGTCCGAAGGTAAAGGAAAAAGAATTCTTGAGAGCATCTAGTGAAGTAGGAAATTTATTTTAAATCATGCAACTAAGAAATTGTGCGTGAAAGATATCAGGTGCTAGACCAGACCAGGGAAGACAGGTACATGGAGTGAGAGCCACAGCTCCCTTGTGGCCTCAATCCCTGCCATAGGCTGTCACCGTGACCGATTTCTCCACCCTGTTGTGTGTTCCCTCTGAATCTCAACACAGGCATCCTAGCAGCCACCACTAACCTCTGGAGACGGGACTTGTTGTCCAGGTGTGCCTGGAGCTCAGTCAGAGAGCCTGGGGTCGCTGTCTACATACCTTGACAGAGTCCCAGTGTTTTATGTGTATTGGAAAGGGCCCCAGTTCCAATTACAAGGCAATTCTGGACCCTATGTCATAAAGTAGGCCATATTCGCCTCTGGGAACAAATTGCAATCAGAGATTACTTTTGTATCAGATTGTGCCTATTTCTACCAGGCTTTCACAAGCTAAAATGTGTCAGTTTTAAATGTCCATAACCATTTAAAATATTGAAATTATTTTTGAGGATTTAGAAATGTTTGCCAATATATAATTCTGATTCTACAAAAGGCCCTGATTTGCTATGAAGTGAACATACATCACCTTGAGTATGTTTTTATTGCCCCATAAAATCAATATAAAGCAAATATGCTGGCTCTAACAAGGCAGGTTAATTATTAAATTCACAGTTTTTTTTTTCTTGAAGATTTGGATGTTCCAAATATACTTTGAAAGCTTTCCGGGGGTATATGAATGAATATTGTCTTTTCCCCCTTGTCCACGTTCACACTGGCAAGACAAAACATTCAAAATCATTCCTCTGATCTTAGAACTGGACTTTTCTAATAGTCTTCAGTTCCCTCCTCCCCTCTCTCCGCCATCTCTGGATGAATTAATGAATGAGTGAAAAAAAAGCTGAAAATTCAAATGTAGGTCTATTTTAAACAAAGCCAAGAGAACAGCTGAGAGGCAGGTCCTGCCTCCAAAGGCGTAATCTTATTTTCCTGTTGTCATCTTGTCATGCCCACAGCTGAGTTAGAGCTAGAGCTAGAGGCTGCTCCGTCACCCACTCCTTGGAAGATTCCATGGGGACATACACTTTGTCAGCAGAAGAGCTCAGAACTCCTGGTTTTCAGCCTGTGTTCAGCATATGATTTTGTTGTAGAGATTAGCAGTGTTTTCTAAAAGATCTGATTTCTGCCCACTAGACACTTATGACTTAGGCTTTTAAAATGGAATATGTCAAAGGCAAAAATAGTATAATGATTACCAAAATTAATTCAGTCTTTCAAAACCTTTAAAAGCCATTTCTAATTTTCCTGAGATAGCAAGATAACTAGGTAATTCTTAATCATCTCTACCCAGAGGGAAATTCAATAGATAGCCTACATACTTCTTTTTAGACAATGCTATAGACTTTACAATATAAATACTAACAAGCAGAGAAATACAAAAGAATTACTATAAGAAGGAGATGGAAGAAAAGTCACTAGCTAGCTTTTCTAGAAGCTGGGTAGTCAGCACCAGCACTCATTTCCATTTGGATTTTTTCATAAATCTTTGACATTACACATATATGTAGAAGCTCATAGTCTTCTGAAGTTAATATGAGTGCAAGGGGACTTTGTGAGAATACAGTCCAGTCAGAGCAAAACAGCCACCTGGCTTACTCAGATTTTCTGGGTAAGATGTCATAATGGACAGGGTTCAGTATTTTGGTCCATGTTGTTCACATCCCAGGCAATATACCTTATCTCTCCCTCACATTCTTTGTTCCTGCCCTTGTCCTGTTATAGAAGAACTGATCTTTATATTTCTTTGGTTATTAAATAACTTGGTCTTTTGAAGTATTTCAATGAATTGAGACAAATATGCTGGTGGACACTGTATACTTTGTACTCTGACGCTGTGCTACGCTGGTCATTCGGATATGCAAGACAGGGAGCCCATCTCTTGGCTACAGCCAAGTGAAAATACAGGTGTACATCTATATGACACAATCATTTCATCTAAGCCAAAATATCGTCCAAAAGAGAGATGGTTATGTGGGGACATCTAAGGAGATTGTCTCCTTGTATGAAACTACATAAAAATATTTTCAATTTCTGCTACTTTATAAACAGTATGTGTATAGATAGCTTATCTTCCAAGGGAGTGATTTTCTCAGCCAGATTTATTTTAAATTTATTTCACATATAGGATAACACATGTCCTAATTTGTACCTTTGGAAGACATGTTTGAGTGATGGCAGGAAACAGTGGTAAACTTTCCCTCTAAACAGTTTGCTGTGCTAGTGTCTCTAGATGCCCCAGGGCTGAAGTTTCTTTAAAAATTATTTTTAAACTGCTTGAATGCTCAACCTCCCACCATCCCCCGTACTGCAAGTCCTTGACAGTGCTATTTCAAGGGACATCCATGATTGTTATGTGATGTGTGTGTTTTGTGTATTTGTTAGGCTGGGAAAGGAATATATAAAGACGAGAAAAATGAAATTTATCTTAAAAGATCTTTATTTTCTCAGAAACAAAATTTAAATACAAATATAAGTAAAATATTAATCTATTAAGTATTCTTCCCTGTTCTATATTTTAGTTTCTTAAACTTACATTTATTATCATAATCTGATGTGAAATATTGTTTTATGTGTGCATATCTTTCTAGTCCACTTAATAGAGATTCCTTGGAAAGTAGGGACCATGTTTTAGTGTTTCCACCCCAAAGATATTCAGCCAGTGTAGATGTTCAATTGTTATCTCCTGTCATGAGTACAGCATTTAAGACCTTTGGAGAAAACTAGTTGCTAGGAAGGACAATTTCACTTGTTTGCTCTGTGTTCAAGGGATTAAGATCAGAGCCACAAAAGGAATCTTTTTGTGTTTTGAAACATTTTTATGTTCAAAGTGTAAATGAAAGAGCATTGCTGCAGTGGTCCTTCCACTGCACATAATGGAGGCATTTAATTTCTCTTCTAAGCTTATGAAATGATGCTCATCTCGCCATGCGTGCTGGGTGGTGCTCTCAGTGGCCGGATTCTGCAGGGGCCGAGGGGGGCAGATTGAGGTAGGATTGGAATGGAGAGGTAGCAAGGGGAAAGGAGGCACTCAGCCAAAGGTATGTTATTAATATTTATAACACCATAAATCCTTCATCATTGTTAGGGATAAAGCTGTAATGAATGGCTAGATGAAATAGCACATGTCCAAACAAACAAACAAATCTCATAGACTGAACTGTATTTAAGAAGAAATGTCTGGGGAATTCTACCACTATCTCTACGCGCGTCAACAGTGATTTGAAGTGTGGCAATGCCTGTGGCCAGACATCAGAAATACATGTTGTAAACTGGGAAAAAACACAGCCCCACCCGGAGATCACTCTAGTCATTCCTTTTGTGTGGAGCCCAGGGGCAGGGAAACTTCTGAGCCAGATTTTTCTTGCTTCTGCGAAGAGCTCACTGTGGAATGCTTTGGTATTTCATTTCCTCACACAGGCAATGTTGTGGGTCATCCTTCTTTCCTGTTCCCCAAACGGTAGCCCCTGGAGCCACTAAGGCAGTACAGTCAACCCAGGCTGCACTCTGGCATCTCCTGGGGAGCTTCAAAAACATCACATGATGCCTGAGCTCTCCCCTAGAGGTTCTGATTGATTGGCCTGAGGTGGGGCCTGGACATCTGTACGTATTTTGTAAAAGTGATCCAGCTGATTCTAATAGAGCTAAGGAATCCAAGGTTGAGAAGCATATGCCGAGGTATCAAGAAGAACACGAGCTTAATGATGGACGACTGAGCAGGATCCTGGAGACAGCAGAGTCAAGGCGTCTGCAGCAACCACAATAACAGAGCAGCCAACCTGGGACAGGAGAGTGCCCGGAAGGTGATGTGTTGCTCACATCCTTAGCTCCTCCACCAGGCACTGGCCAGAAGCACAATTATCTTTCAGTCGGTCAGCACTCATTTGTTCAGTGAGCACCACGTCCCCGGCGCGATGCTGGGGATGGGACAGACGGGAGTAGACAAGCCCCTGTCTTTGTATTTGAGTAGAGGGACCAGCATTACAAGTGTACAACAGAAGTGTGAGCAGAGTGCAAAGGAGACACAAAAGACAGATGTACTGCTCATCCCAAATGGAGTGGGAGCTGCATGACAGGAAAGACTAAATATGACCATTAAGTCTGCCAGGTGGCGGGCAGGGGGAGGTACCACGGTGATGGCAACGGTGGCCCTGGGAGTTAGTGCAGAGGTAGAAAAAGCAGCCTGGGGTGTTCAGAGAACCCCAAGTGCTTAGTGTAGTGAGGCCGGGTGGGTCAGGGTCATGTAGTGGAGAGCATATGTGTCCCCTTAATGAGCGTCAGTTTCCCCAGTAAGCAGTGGGGACACAGCAGAGGGGCTGGGGAGGCCCTCTTGTGGTCTGTGTTTTGTTCTCAGGAAATCATCCTGGCAGCGGGGCAGTAGTCAGGAGGGACTGTGTGGGGGAGGAACAGGGCCAGTTGCAATTATCCAGGTGAGGGCAAGTGACTGAATAGAGCTGGGAACTGTGGGATGTCAAAGAAGGTGATGGCTCGGGGGAGCAGACGTGCCTGGAACCCTTTTCTTTCCTCTGTAGTTCATCGACGCATCGCAGTGATCAGCGGGCCGGCTGCCTGTGAGTTCGTGTAAACCAGTAAGCCAGGGATGGCAACATGCTGTCTCTCGGTTTATTAATCTCCAAAAATGTACATAGAACACAATCCCTGCCCCCCACAAATTTCTATTCCAGAATATAATAATAGGTTACCCCCCCCCACCCCGCCCAATGCATAGTTACGTGGGCTAGAGAATATTATCCCTTCTCTTTGAAAAGCAGGCATTGATGGGATCAGAGATGCAGGATGGGGTTAGTTAGAATTAAACATTTCCTGAAAAAAGGCCACTCAGGGTGTGTGGAATGGTGAATCCATGTCGCCGCCTTACCCCATAAGCGTATGGAGGGGGCAGCCGAGTGGACGGGAAGGAAGGGACTGAGGACAGGGCAGCAACACCGGCTTTGCAAGGAACCCACTCCTGGTGGCCTTTCTCCCACACTCAGGATCTCTCCAGGAGCTGCAGTTCCTGGGTTCCTGGTCTTCCTAAACCCCGACCGTGCAGGACTGCGCGCAGGCGGGCAGAGGGCTGGAGCCTGGCAGAGGCGCCTCCGGCCCAGGGCAGCGCCCACCCCCCGAGCAGGCCTGGCTGCCACCTGGCAGGAGTGAGGTGTCTGCCGCTCCTGTCTGCCATGGGAAGCTGTTCCTAGCACAGCGCGACAGCAGCCACACTCCGAGAACATCCTTCGGTATGAAACACTGTCGAGTGTAAAGAAAACTATGGCTAGAGTCGCTGAGCCGCTATTTCCCCCCAGGGCAAGTAGCGGTCAAGGTTGTATCCATTGGGTATCATTTCAGGAAAATCTTTTAATTTCCCAGGAAAAGAGACTATAGGAAAAAAAAAAAAAATCCTAGAGGGTGTACAGAATACCTCTTAGTTAGCAAGATAAAAGCCAGTCTGCTAAATGAAAAATAGCACATTCTGAGGACCGGAAGGGACAAGGCCAGGTTTTCTCAGTGGTTTTGAGAGGATGTACTATCCCAGTGATGCTTGACGCACGGTGGGGCCACTGCCAGGACCGGGTGGTAGCACAGCCCTCGGAAGTCTGAGACGGGAACGTCTTCCTGGACAACTGATTCATCACCTAGGCTGCAGTCTGTCTTTCTCCGCTTGTAAAATTATGTGGTACTTGCTTGGGAATAAACTCATAAAATCCTTTAGAGCCTCACAGAATACAGAATTAGAAATGTCAATTTTTTTTTGTAAAGTTGCTCCCTTAGTTTTTAGGAATTTACTGCCCCTTTTGAAAACCAGAAACAGGTGAAGAGATGTGACTAATATTACTAATACTTGTCTTCACCAAGAATGTTACTTTCTAAGGAGATGAGCAGGTTACATTGTATATTTGATGACTGACTGCTCTTTCTAAACAGAGCATTCAAATTCTTAGACTAAATTCATTCAATTGTTGGAAATTTCCAACTAACCCACCATTCAGTAACCTTAACTGGGTGGGTTCTTAATTTCCTGGTCTTACCACCACACCCTGGATACAATTCTAATGAGGAAATGAATATAACAATTCTTTGATTTGTATGATTTTTTTAGAGTTTATGTTTTGATTTCCCTTGCAAGAGAAAATGTTTTATAATAAAATGGAAACAAGTTGTAACAAAATTAAGAGGGGCAAGCTTAATACACATAACATAGACTTCCTGTGTTCAGGCGGGGGTGTGGGGAAAGGGGTCACTGTAGGTGTGGTTTCTAATGATGACCTGATTTGCAATATGACTGAATCAGTCCTAAGTGATTTTTGAATCATCGATTTTGAATCCGTTCAAAAAGTGTTTTTCAGCACTTTGTATCAATATGGTAATTCCGGGATCTTGAAGAAATTTGCATTCACTACCTAAGGCGACTGGACATAATTACTCCTAAGCTAAGTATAATCAGAGTGAAAAATGAGTTGGCTCATTGCAACTTTATTCATAATAGAAAAAATTGGAAGCAATTTAAATATTT
>RJWJ010040753.1:0-13830 GCA_004363605.1 Indri indri
CAGAGCAAGATTCTTTAGGATACTTTTAAAATGTTAAGTTTAATGTGAAAACCATTGAAATTTATATATTAGCTGCCTTATTTTCATCTCCCTTAACTCATTTGTTTCTATTCTATGACTAAGGTTACTTGCAATATAGTGGTTAAGGTCACTAATTTTAGCCTTTTGCAAGGTTTCACACACACAAGCATGCTTTCCCTGGTCTTTCTTCTCACCTCCTCCACTTACCTCTGATGTAGCATTTTCAATATTTGAAGAGACCAAGGAATTTGAGCCAGAGAAAAAAAATGACCCTACAAATCGCTGCACTGTGGGTAGTTGGCCAATAAGCCACAGGTTAAGTTTAATGCGAAAACATTTAGCATGTCAAATATCGAGCTAAAATAAATCCTTGAGTTTCCGGTTCACTTGAGTTGGATACTCTCTTTGATGGTTCTAAAATTAGTACAGTTAATAAACTCATTCAATTGTGCAGTGGTCAAAGTTTGTAGGGGGAGATAAAAAACGAAAAGCACTGAGACATTTGTTCCATCAACAATGACACTATGCAGTGCCCGGTATTTTCTTCCTCCTTCACGCGTGGAGATAGCTGTTGCCACATTCCTTTTTTTTTTCTTGTTTTTTTTTTTTTTTTTTTTTTTTTTTTGAGGAGAAGGAAAGAGGAGTCAATTAATTTGCTGGCAATGAGGAGGTTGGCAGACTCCTGTCTCGAACCAACTCCCTGCCTCTGAGCAGAAGTACAGAGCTTTCAAAGGTTCTGATTAATCCCATAATCCCATCTTTGGCTAAAACAATCTCATGACCTCCACCCTGTAACACAAAGAACAAAGGGACACTCTCCTGCCCCTCCCAACCACTGACCTGAGGCAGGGATGTAGGTTTTAGTTCTCAAAAAGGGCGAGGGGGTTTTGAAGAGTCAGAAAACATTTTTACCCTTTTTCAGGCCATTCTCTCTGTTACATATTCCCCTCTGTCAATTTTTACCCTTCCGTATCTATGGGAGGAGGGCGATGCAGTCATCGAGCTACTTCCTGCTGAACTGTAGTGATGTTTTAGATGGAAGGTTTATACTTACTTATGTCATACAAAGTTTTGGCAATAGATTTGCAACCACAGATTGATTACCAGGCAAAAAGAGCATAAGCAACAACTTGAACCATGAGGACTAACACGGCGAGATGGAGGGTACCCGATAAGAGATTTTACCCCGGCTTGGTATCTAAGACACCACTAGGACTGTGGGTGCTTCTTGTCACCTTGCACATCACAATGTCTAATACAGGGCTGGGTAAGAAACATGGGACCTCTGAGTGTGGAGCTATTAGTTGCACCCTGTAGGTGGTCTGAGAGACCGGCTTCTGCAAATTCAGAAATTGTGTACAGAAATACTTGCACCATAGATGGAGGGTACCCGGTAAGAGATTTTACCCCAGCTTGGTATCTAAGACACCACTAGGACTGTGGGTGCTTCTTGTCACCTTGCACATCATAACGTCTAATACAGGGCTGGGTAAGAAAGAAACATGGGACCTCTGAGTGTGGAGCTATTAGTTGCACCCTGTAGGTGGTCTGAGAGACCAGCTTCTGCAAATTCAGAAATCGTGTACAGAAATACTTGCACCAAACGAGGTTTAGGATAACACACCCAGCAGCAAGACAGATCAACAGAAGAGGCAATAGCCCGGGGAAATCCTAAGGAGTTGTCCCTCTATCCTATAGACAGAACCATAAAGAAGTAGCAAAAATATCAACATTTTAATTTTTTTTCTCTTTTTCTCAAACAGATACTTTAGATCGCTTAAGGTTGGCCCCTCCACTGGGGACTACACCTCTTTACTTAGGTATGATGGACCCAAGGTTTTACTTCTGACAATTTTAACGAGGTCTGAGTTGTTGGAGGCACTTCATAGGGTCCCTTTCTCTTTTGTTTCCAACTGGGACAGGGACCTGAAAGAGGCAAATTCGTGTATAGTGGTTAGCATCTGACTCACTCATTTGACATATTGTTTTATTCTACTTCCTTTACTTGTGGTTATATTACCATACTTACCCTGGGGTGTTAGGAACGGTCTCTCGTAAACTATTTTTTTTAGGGGATTAATTTAACCCTGCTTCTACAGGGTTACCCTTATCCAGAGGAGGGCAAGCAGCAACACCCTATCTCACTGTAGATGGGTTTCTTGCATCAATTCCAGGATGTATGTAATTTCTGTTCTAGGTGTAGGGCTTTGCTTACTTGTTGGGTTATCTCTGCTATAAAGGAGGGTCCATTATCCTCTTGTGAAATGTCCAGGGCTCTGTGGAGTGTGCTCCTGGGTCCTGTTGACACTGGGTGCCTGCTGACATCCTTGCTGTAGGAGGAGGAGCTGTTGAGCTGTCTCTGTAGCTGCCTGCCCACAGCGTCCATCACCAGCATGCCATTCTCTATCTACTCAGCTCTTTCCCTGGACTGCTGATGCCCGTTATCCTGTCATCCTCTAAGGCCTGTTCCTGCTTTGTGCTGGTGTACGTGTGTAAGAACTCAGCAAAGGACCTGTCTCAGGCCAGCAGCTCCCGGTAGGAGCCCATCTTGGAACCTCAGATGTTCTGTTTGGGTAGGACAATCTCTACCCAGCCTGAAAAGGTATCTACCGATACAAGCCTAGGCATCCAAGTGAAACTGTCAATCATTGAAAGGGGAGACTCCCCACATGTTGGGCTCTCTTTGTGGTGGGTCACCTTTCTGTCTGTCTTTGGATTGCCCCAAGTACATACACAGTTAGTTGCAAATGAGGTCCTCTCAAATGAGGTCCCACCAAATCCATCAAGGCATCATGCTCCCAATGTGTGTATTCATGCAGGTGCCTCATAAGAGACCAAGCCAAAGCTCTGGGTAGGAGAATGAGTTTATGAGAATTCTAACTCCATTTAGCTGTGTCATTCCCAAATGTCAGAGTCCCAGTCTTTAAAGGGGATCTAATGTAGCCGGGATATCAAGGCGCCAAGGAACAGATCACCTCCAGCAGCCTCCTCAGTAGCTCTGCCAGTGGCCTGATTTTAGTCATGGCGGCCACCGGTTTGGGCTCAGCCATGGCCTGTATTAGGGCCATTATTTTGGTGGCGTACTTAATATCCTTACTCACTTTCAGTAGCTTTCTTCTTGCCAATGCTGTAACAATGTGCAGGCTTGTGGAGGCCTGAACTTCAAAGTACAATGGCAGTCTCCTGTATACTTCACCAGGCCCTGGTATTCAACAAGCAGGAGCTTGGTGGCACCCCGCCCCCCACCCAGAGGTGAGCTGCTGCTGCTCCCGAAACAACCGCTGGTGCTCCTGCTGCTTGCCCAGGTCTGCCTCCTGGGCCCACCATGATGAGTTTTTCAGCTGCTGCTTGTCTACGGCTGCCTCACTGCCACCTGGCCCCTCCTCTACCACCCCTTGCCTGGCTCACAGAGCACCAGGTACAGCTGGTGCCAGGGATTGGGGTGGCAGCTGGGAAAAGGGGTTCCCCAGACCGCTTCTATTCACACGGCTAGTGCCAATCAAATCCCCACTGTCAATTTTGCCCAGGGCTCCTGTGGGGATATTTGGAGGCAGGAGGCTCCAGGCCTCCTCCTTTGCCATCTGAGTCCTGGACTTAAAAAAAATCTATTTGCTCTCCTGGAGGCTTCCTGCCACCTGGAGTCCTTTGCAATTTGGGGCAATGTTCCTTTCAAGGTCCTTCTTTACAAAAAGTCAGTCTGGGGCAGCTTTTTCACCCTTTCGACTGTCTCAAAGGACCCTACTGCTATTCTCGCACATTCAAGCTCTCTGATATTGCTGTAAATTGCCCTGCTACGGCTAGGGGTTCCCTCTGGCCCAAATGAGTTTGCTGCCGGGAGAGATCATTCCGAACCCCAGAGTCATAATTTACTGGGCATGAGACAGAAGAGTTGGTTCAGGCAGCAACCCCCATCCACCCCTCCCATAGTGTCAAGATGGCGGCGGCAGCCCACGTGCACCAGTCCTCCCTCCTGCCGGGTCCACCCCCAGGCTGTGGCCCCACCCAGCAACTTGCCTTGGCCAGCTGCAGGGGTTCCAGCAGAGACAGGAGGACCTCACTTATCAAAAATCATACAAACAGATAATTTTGTATACCATAAACAATGAGTTTATATCAAGCAGAGAGCTTGAGGCTCAACATTTTAACTCTACAGTGGCAGGCTGACCATTTGAGCTCTGAATTTTAAAAGAACAGCTCAGAAGAAACCACAGACCATCAATCACCACTTTTCCTTACACTCCAGACAAGTGGTATCACAATAATCTTTAGACATAGGTATAAAAACTCACCAGACGAAAACTCACCATCAAACACAAATAACATAGGAAATTCCCGACACAATCTAACATGCCATGGCCTATCAATCAAATGGGAATTTTCATTTAACAGCCACTTCCCCTCAGACTCTAGCATGTACACCAGATTACAATACCATTCTCTTTACACATAGGTTTATAGCTCTAAGTTAACCATTCAGCTAAAGTTTTCCCCAAGGGACTTTGAGATGGAGCTTCCTTATGTTGCAAAAAAAAAACCTCACAAATAACAGACACTACAGGGGATACAAAAATGCCAGGGCCTATCAAACAAAGGGGAAACCTAAGGGGACAAACATCACCCCAAATGGCACCTCAGATGGTACCTCAAATGCCCTACCACCGGGCTGGTTCACAAATAGGAATCCAAAGGGGATACACACCACCCTAAATGGCGATGGGAATCCAAAGGAGATAAATGCCATCCCAAATGGCTGAAAAATTTAAAACCCTCCCCAAATAGGTGGCCAAATCCACACCCCTCCATTCCCTAGGCCTTCAACAAATGCCCTCACAGGGTTGGAAGATTCAAAATACTCCCCAAATGGGTGGCTAGTTCCTCCTTTCCCCGTGAACCACAAATGAGCTCCGAATTCAAACCAAGTTCCCTAGTTCCACTCAACCTCATGACTTCCACCCCAAAAGGTGCCTTAAAAGAAATGCCCTGATAGGGCCCCAAATGAATGCCCTGCTGCAGGGCTAGAGGGTTCAAACCCCCCCCCACCCCCAACATGGGTGGAATCAGAGTCTCAGCATGCACGCTGGGGAATTTACCGAACAAATGGCCGAGGCTATCTGGATGTTTCTAGATCCATTTCCTTCTCCTCAACTCAGTTCAGGTTGCGGGGAGCTGCATCTACTCAGGGGAGACAAAGATGGGAGTTCCCTGGAGCTTAAACAGGCTCCAGCAGCTGCTAGGGCCATCCGTTGCTCTCTCACCTTGAAAAGAAGTTGCTCCTACCTGCAAAGACCCACAGCTTTGACCCAGGGTTGCTCCCTGCCTCTTTCAGCAGTCATGGGGTGCCATTCCACCAGGGCGCCAATGGGCGCCCACCAAGGGATGCCAAATTCTTTTAACGAAAGTTCAGCACTTGTCCCTGAGGCTGCATCAGAAGAATGAGGACATGTGATTTGAAGAGAAGAAAAGAGGAGTTCATTAATTTGCCAGCAAATGAGGAGGCTGGCAGACTCCCATCTCAAAGTACTAATGTCCTCCACCACATTCATCTTCTTGCAACTCGGAAGAGACTAGATGAAAGACACCAGAGGCCACCCTCATGATGTCCTGAGGGATTCTGGCAGTGAAGGGGACAATGAGGTTCCAGTATACAAGTTAATGAAGAAGGAAAGGCAAAAATACTCTTATCTACTCGCCAGCCCTCATTCTCAAAGCTGGTATAACTAAGTAAGAAAGGGTCAGTTAAATATATTTTCATCCTTTATTTTGTTAAAAATAACATGCCTAAAAGTTTGCAGATGAGTTGAAATGTCCTTGAAAAGAGCCATGTTACATACAAGTCTCTCTAGCATTCCCAATTCTGTGAAGGCCACCTTAAATCTTTTGGGAAACAAACAAAATAGTCTTTTGGAAGGAAAAAAATCTCTAGTGTAGACATAATTTGCTTTTATTTCTAGTTTTTAAAAAACGTATTTAGAATCATACCAGAAATAATGAGTTGCTCTGCCAATAACGAACACTGAAGTGAACCTGACCTAACAACTAGTATAAAGTTGTCAATCCATCTTGCATTATCGAAAATAAAACATAAATAATAAGAAAATGAAACTAAAGACAAAAACTGTTAAGAAAAACAGACAAGATTACTTTGAAAAATTTGATTTTATTTTATGAATCAAAAAGTATATTCATGTTAAATTTAGCATGTTTAGCTTTCCAATGATCTCTCAAAATACATTCCAGATATTAACAGTGCTCAGAACTGTGTAAAAGTTAACATCCAATACCATGTTTTAAAGAAAAAAGTTTAAATGTAGGACCTATTTCTAACAAACCCTTCTCAAAAGTCAAGGCATTGGCAATTCTAATCTAAAAATAAAAGAATTTTAATTATTGGAAATTTGACAATGGTTTCAAAGAGCTAAAAACCAGATCTCTTTTAAAACAGAAATTTTTTTAATTTCTGAGGGATTCATTCCTGGCAACAACTCCAATTAAACATAATACTCCACCCAATTCCCAAATTATTAAGTGCATTATTTTACCCTGGAATAGGAAAATTATAAAATGAAGTTTCTAAATTATAATATATATTAATACACCATTTTAACTGTCATGTTTGCTAGCAGAATTATGAAATAAAAAAACAAATTCTACACTCAAGGGACAAATGATAAATGCTCTTTCACTGTTTTATGAAAGAATCCATCCAATTCTTTGTTGTTTTCTACATATTTTAAAATCATGACCAAAGGCCAAGAGTCGATCTATTTCCCCAAACTGAACAGCCAGTAGGTACTAGTCCTACATGTGTGTCCTTTAACAAGCCCAGTACTTAAAAGGCTGGGGGTATTTATAAGAACATGATTTAGGAACACTTTAGAATTCTAAAGTGACTCTGAGATCCACATTCCCCAAAGCTAGTAGACATTATTCATTGGCTATTCACGTGTACTGAAGCATGTCCAGCATGCAGGCAAACTTATTTGTTCAAATTGAGGTAAAGCAGACAAAAAATTCTTAATATTAACGCAAGCTGCATAACTAAAACTAACCTTTTGCTGCTTATTTCATATAAACAAATTAAATTTTCTCACCAAAGAGACTCAAGCCAATAAATTTCTCTGATTTCGTCACCCCCAAAATTAAGCCACTTCTTTCAAAGCCATTATTAGTAAAAAAAAATGTTTTGAAATGAAAGAAAACATTTTTTCCAGAACCTGCATTTTGTGCTTAGTGTGATACAATTTCTCATTGTTTTACTTTTTACACTAAACTAATATATGGGTACTATTTGATATTTTTTTCAGACACCAAGCAATACCGACAGGATTCATAAATAGGATTTTCTGACACAGGCAAGAAAGTCTGCTAACATTTACAAAATACCAACTATTCTTTCAAGCATAAAAGATGGCTGATAATTAGCATTTATGATTAGTTTTTGGTACAAATACAAATTTAAATCTTGATTTTTTTGGCCATCATTTTAAATAGTCAAATTTTACTCCACTTCCAGGTTTCAAACCAAACCAAAAGAAAACCTGATGAAAATTACCCAACTGGCAACAAGTCCCATATTCCAATGTTATTTTTAACTCAACAATTAGAATAACCTACTGCCAGTTATTTATAAGTACCTGCTTGTTTTATTAAATAAACACTGTTCAGTTATATAAAAGAATAATCTATAAGAATGGAACTTGGCACGGGGTTACCTTAATGATTCTGGAATAAACAGAAGCATTTAGAAAACACCAGTCTTAAGCACTTTTGAAATTGTAATTTGAATTACCAAAAGCATTTTTAAACATTACTTTTCCATTGATAGATTCTAGGGAGTCCAGTCCCAGCCAACGTGTTTGATTTTAAAAAACAAATAAATCCCTAAGCCACATGGTAATGGAATACTACACTTTTCTTTTATATCATATGGAAACAGTTCCAGGCAGACCAAAAGTAGAAGAAAACCGGCCAAATCAAAGTACTGTAAATAAAGTTCATCTTAGGTACCCCAGAGAGAAAAACCTCAAAAATCAAAATCAAAAGACCACCCACTGCCCCTCCCCAAGCAAAAACCCACCCAAAACACTTTATTGAGTTCTGAACCTAACATTTCCCTAAGATGTTAATAGGAGAAACTTTAAGGTATTTAAAGCTGCAGCGGTAACTGTTGAAAGTGCCACACTACAGAGGAAATGCCCTAAAGGGTTCAGAGGCTGCCCACCCATCCCTAACCACCTCCCACCCCAGTAATATGTAAAAGCTCCTGTTAAAGTTTTTTCTTATGCTAATAAAGGCATACCACCTAGTGTGCTAAAGACTAAAACTAGCAGCATTAGAGCAGTAAAGTGAAAATAGGAAGCCTACAGGAATGATCTAAATGCCTACTTAGAAGAAACAAAGCAGCAGACAGGACCCTTTGCCCTCTTGTTGTGTTTGTAGGAAAGTGGTTGAATTAAACAGTCAGATTTACCCACATTAACAAAATTTAACAAAGCTTCCCCAAGACACCAGAATAAAACTTGACCTTCCCAGTCAAAGGGCACAGAGAGGCCTCTTCCATGTCCTGGAGTTGAATGAGTTCAAAGGGTGGCAATAAAGGAAAAAAGAAAGTGTTAGGAGCATGATGGGAATAAGCTTTGGAGTCTATCGAACAGTCACACCAAGTTTCTCCAGCACACGGACACCCTTTTCTTGGTACTCTTGTCGGGTCATCCAAAAGTTGTCTTTGTCTTTCATGATATCTGCTAGAACAGCACCACCCAGGAATACCATGTGCTTTCTGCGGGGTGGGTCTTCAATGCGGATCTTAAATTTCTAGAGAAAGAGAGGATAATAAAATGCCACAAGTGCATAGTGTTTTCTGCTTTATGAAAATGATCTTTTCATATAGTTTCTCACCGAATCTCACAACAGTCCTGTGATAAAAGCAGGACAGCAGGATTTGGTAGCTGAGGTACAGAGCCATTTAGTAATTTGACCAAAGCTCACAGTTAGAAGACCACATATCCATCCCAGTGAGTTTAGAACAGTCCTGATTTACACCTGTTGTCCATTATTATTATTATTATTATTAACCGTACTCTTTATTATTATTATTATTACTATTAACCATTATTATTAACAGTACTCTCAAGTGTCCCGATTTGATGGATAAATTATGGGACTGATGATTCTACTGACAGCTCAAGTATCAGAGGTGAATCCACTGGCAGATGACCACATGGGCAAGTCACTTAACTGTCAAATGAAGACTTGGATATCAACATCATCTCTCCCCAGGTTAAAAAAAAAAAAAAAAAGACTTGGATAATTTCTTATAGGTCTAGCTATGATTCTAGTCCAATGCAATAGAGTAAAATTTAAGTTTTTTCTCCTAAGCATAGCTCATTTTCTATTGTCTCAAATTCAAATGAAATGTTCCCAAAATAAACAAGGCCAAATATGGTCAAAACAAATCATGGGATGTTGGAGAAAATGAACACAGTAACCAAAATTAAAGACGACTGGGAAAAGTTTTATACTCTGTAGCTACTATTAATTATCTAGAAAGGACACACTAATCTGTATGAGAGGTCAACATCTGAAAGAGAAACCTTCAAATGACATAGCAGTTTTTATTTACAGTGTCACAGATCCTGCAAAAAAGACTCAAAGCTAACTATGGCATTCTAAATTATGTCTTTATGTCACATAAGTAAACTGTAAGAATCTGATAATCTATGGCAAAGAAAAACCTCATTTTACTTATTAATAATTCTGAGACTAACTTACTGTTTTAATTGCTCTAGTTATTTTTTTGCTTTTAGGTAGCACTCTGCAAACTTTTTTTGTAAAGGGCCAGAAAGTAAATACTTGAGGCTTCTTGGGTCTCTCTGGCAACTACCCAACCCTACATGTAGCTAGAAGGCAGCCATAGACAGTATGTGACAATAGGCAACACCATGTAAACAGATGGGCCTGGCTGTGTTCCAATAAAACGTTATTTACAAAACCAGCCAGTTTTGGCAGAGGGGCTATACTTTGCCCACCTCTGCTCTAAGGGAAACTTAGCTAGTCTCTGAAGACACTGCTTCCCCCGTACATTTTCAACTGGTTGCTGTTTCTCTCTCACACTACCTTCTTAACCCTGGAGATCTGGTAATAGAAGTTCTTGCTCTTCACTGCCACTTCCTCCCTAACACGCCACCGCCCCTTTGAAACTCATTCTATCAGACTATTCCATCTACCACTCCTCCTTGCTGAAGTCATCAACAGATCCCTGCAGACATCTATAGATCTCCAGGTTATTTCTTCTCATACCTATCCTTGGTTTGTGCATGCACATGTTTTCTCCACCACTTCCTGACATCAGCTTTAGTGACTTTGTACTTCTCTCCCTCTCACGCTCATTTGGCAAAACAACTTATCAGCTCTCTACTTTACACCAGCTCTCAAGCAGCTGAACGAGATAGGAAAAAAAAATTCAACATTTTGCTTTAAATTTACCTTTAACCTCGAATAAGCCCTTAGTGCTGCTTGGCAAGCCTACCACATTTCTCTATTCTCTCTTCCATTCTCCAAGACAACAGTTTCAACATCCTCCTCTCTTTTAACCTCTACCACCTCTTCCCTCCTCTCATAGCTTCCCAACTGGTCTTTCTATGTCTACCTTTGTTCCCTCCTCCCCCAAGAGTCTATTCCCCACACCAGACTTAATGATCCTTTAAAAAACCATGTCAGATCCTATCATTTCTCTGCTCAAAACCCTCCCAAGACCTTCCATCGCACTAGGAGTAAAGCCAATCCCTTTACCACGGTTAAACAAGACCTGCCTCCCTGCTACTTTCTGACCTCAGCTCCCACCCCTCTCCCTTGCTTACTCTGCTCCAGCCACACTGGCGCACTCCCACCAACTTAGGGCTTTTGCACTGCCACTGCCTGGAAGATTCTTTCCCCAGATAGTCATAAGGCTCACTCCCTTGCTTGATTCAGATCTCTCATCAAAAGTCACCTCATGAGAGGCCTTTCCTGACCACAGTTTATGAAGGAGCACATGACTTCCCCAACCACTACCACTTCCTAGCTCTTTACTTTTCTTCACAGCACTTATTACTACAGATATATTATTTACATTAAAAATCAGGGATTTGGGTTTTATCCACCACTGTTTTGTCCCCAGCACCTAGACCAATGTTTGGCACCCAGGAGTTCAAAAAATGTTTGCTGAATAAATAATTACCTGAGACTGACTTTAAATTATATGTGTAACTCAATAAAGTCAGAAAAATGAGTGAAGTACTTAGACAGCATGGCTCCTTTTCCAGTCTTTACTTTGTTTAATGTATGTGAGCACATACTCAATTTCAACAATTTAAGTCATATAAGATGCAACATTAGTGTCTCCAAAATATACAGTATTCTGTAGTATGTAACCCCATTATCTAAAACAGTTGATCAAAGTCAGTGAGATAAATCTCAGACATTAACCCAGGATTAAATGACTCTTGCTTGAGTACATATAGTGTACTTCACATAGTCCAGAGTTCAGGGGAGAGTTTGGGATGTCAAAGAAACATTAACTATTACATACTGGCTTAAAAATTTCTTTCTGCTGTACATATCAACTACCAATTAAAGTCAGTTTCAGGAGCTATGACAATCACTGGAATGCGAAGAACTGAAGACATGATGTTTTACAATCTGGGGAGAAAAGACACATGCAACAAATAGCCAAAAAATAATCTAAAATCAGAAATATGAGATAGCCCAAGTGTAGTGCTGAAGGCTGATTACATATCCAAAAAGTTACAAAACCTCCCACAAAAAACAACAAAAAACCCCAAGTAGGGCATTTATTTCTCCACAGTGTAGCAGGTTCTTCCCATGTACTCAGAAGCATCTACGATTCCATGCTGGTTGGTACAGATGAACCAGAACGTTTGGCCCTGACCTACCTGTCTCAATCCACTGAATATAGTACCACCATTCTGGGACAGAGCTCACCTTGAACCATTTACTTCGACCTATCTCTTCCAGGATGCACTTGATTGCAGTAGGAATTTGTTTAGGAAGACTTCTTGCTCCCTCTGGTGGTTGTCAAGATTCACAAACTACTTTTCTGGGTTTTAAGAATGTTAATATAGTTGGATTATTGATACTTACAGAAAGTTTTTCCACATCTCCCTTTAAAACTCGTTCTAAGTAGAGCTGTTTAAGTTCTCGTTCCAACCTCGATGGCAGGCCAGGGTACATAGTAGACCCTCCAGAAAGCACAATGTGTTTATAGAATTCAGATCTAGAAAGGTACAATGGTTATTTATTTGGGATTTCAGATTAGGGAAATGGTATCTCAGGGTTACTGTTATTTGTATCAGCCTCAGAGGGTTGCTGGAAGAATTAAATAAAATTCCATATGTAAACCACAGGGCTGAATGTTTGCTATTACTACTAGTATAAGGTAACAATCCCTCTTTACAGATAAAATCTTTTTATAATTTGAATGAAAATATTTCTAAAAGCACATGATACAATTTCTTAAGAATGTAATTGAGTCTTCTTATAACCAAGATTTCCATTACAAACTTCTAATATTTGGACTATGTTAACAGCGCTCCCCTGGAGCCACTGAGACGTGGTTGTTTACTATCCTTAGCTAAATTCTACTGGGCTTCAAGTTCTTGAGTTTTAATTTTTCCATTTGCCTTTTGTAGTTTTTCTTTTGTTCCTTTGCCTTGAGGCTGTCTGTTGTTATTTTTGGCTAGATATGTTTTTGCTTCTTATAGCATCCCCTTCTTTCTTTTTTAAATACACCGTTGGCTATGATACTAGATAATCAAATTGAAAATAACTGCATATGTAGTAAAAGTAATAGAATCTGAGTGAGGGTGTAAGGAACGCTTCTCACATCAAGTTTGGCAACTGAGTCACATCCATTTTGGCCTCATTCAAATTGGCTTCTTCTATCTTGCTTCTAGACTCTCAATGGCTAAGGCTCTTGCAACTCTAGCTTCTAGAAAAGCACTGTCTTTGTATTTAATTGCCAAAGCATGCATTTCGAATGTAGCAAAAGCCAAGCAGTTGAAGTACAGCTACATGTGATATGTACACACAGGCATTTACATGTATACTTTCAACATGCAGAACACACAAAATTTGAGTTGTGCCACTTTCCAATGCAAGTTCTGTGGAGAATGTACTAAATCTAACTACTGTGCTTTAGAAATGCCAAAACTTTAATCATCACCAATAGGCATGCACTTTAAAATACAATTTGCCGTTAATGATCATTAAACCAAGGGACAAAAAACATCTACCTAATCTCTACCATGAGAATTTACCATAATTAACAAAGGTTAGATTTCTGATCATCTTCCAGTAGGTTTATAGCTTGTTACAAGCCACCTGCTATTTTTATTAATTTCTGTTGTTATCCTGGCTCCCCAGCCATCCCATCGAAATTAATTAACTGGTTATTTAATTCAGGGTTAAACAAACAAACGAACAAATGCTTTACAAAATACTTCTGGGTGAATTCCTCTATAACCTGGGTGGAAGGGAGAGCTTTCTATGACTCAAGCTCTAGATGCAATGAAAGATAAAACCATAAATATTTTTATATGACTGAATAAAAAATTTTTGTATAGCTAAAAAGGACATGGGCTGGGCATGGTGGCTCATGCCTATAATCCTAGCACTCTGGGAGGCCAAGGCGGGAGGATTGCTCAAGGTCAGGAGTTCGAGACCAGCCTGAGCAAGAGTGAGACCCCATCTCTACTAAAAAAATAGAAAGAAATTAGCAGGACAACTAAAAATATATAGAAAAAAAAAAAA